>CAIGRF010043215.1:7333-26917 GCA_903798235.1 Fraxinus ornus | reverse complement strand
TTACAACGGCTAGACGAACACACTTTCATTTTAACGTTTGGGGTTAAAAACTTAAAGACACGTTTTTCAAAAAAAATAATTTTATATTATTTAAAATTCTTGGTCGCTACAACTTGGATAAATGTTTTAAAGTGGGGAACACTGAGCCTCCTGCACACACTGCAATATGATAGGACACACCATGGAGAAGTGTTACAAGTTGCACGACTACCCTCCACAAATTATACAAAGGCCAGAGAAGAGAGAGGAGTTATGCAAATCAATCAAGTGTGATGGAGGAAGACAATGAGAGGCCAGTCTCTTTAACTAAGGGAGAATATCAAAAGTTCCTTGCTTTCTTTTGACCCAAGGATAATTCACAGATCAACGACTCTGTCAATCATGTGCAAACCATTGACCGCTCAAAAACTAATCTACAAACTGACTTATCTGGTAAAACAACTTGTTTACTTGTTGCACCCTCTTACAATTCTGGTGTTACTCCATGGATCATTATACTGGCGCAACGGAACATATGATTTGTGATGCCACCCTTTTTACCTCCATCAAAGCAAGAGTCTCTCTCTCAGTGAAATTACCCACTGGAGAGGTGGTTCCAGCTACATACTCTGGTGAAGTACAAGTGACAGATTCTTTACTCCTCAAGGATGTGTTATATGTCCCTAACTTTCACTTCAACTTGTTATCTGTCAAAAAATTAACACAGGAAATTCCTTGTTGTTTGATATTCATGCATGATGCTTGCTTTGTGCAGGACCTTTTGCTTTGGAGGACGATTGGGAAGGATGAAACCTGGAATGGACTGTATCGACTCTTGCTAAACAAAGTGTCACCCACTACCTTAGTTACCAAGCTATCAACCTTTAATCTTAGACAACATTTTGCAGTTGCTTCTATTACTAAATCTGATGTTAAATCTCACCTATTGCACTATCGATTAGGACACCTATCTAATTCCAGAATGAAACTCATCACTGATGATTCTGTTACTTCCCATTTCAAGAATGATAATAAACTCCCATGTATTGTGTGTCCATTGGCAAAACAACACAAGAATCCTTTCCCCATAAGTTCACATAAAACTAAGCAGATTTTTGATGTGATCCATTGTGATATCTGGGGTCCTTGCCCCACAACAGCACATGATGGATCTAAATATTTTCTTTCAGTGGTAGATGATTTTCAAGAGCTACTTGGGTATATTTACTTAAAAGAAAATCTGATGTTTCTCACTCAATTAAAGCCTTTGTTCAAATGGTGGAAAATCAGTTTCAAATTTCAATTAAAACATTGAAAAGTGACAATGGACCAGAATTTAAGCTGACTGAATTTTACAATCAAAAGGGAATTATTCATCAAAAAAGCTGTATTAAAACCCCCCAACAAAATGGCATAGTTGAAAGGAAACATCAGTATTTATTGAATGTTGCACGAGCCTTGAAATATCAATAAGGATTACCACTCTTTTATTGGAACTAATTTATCCTTACTGCAACATATTTGATTAATAGAATCCTCACACTTTTGTTGCAAAATGAATCACCTTTTGAAGTCTTATTCAAGTGTTCACCTTCATATTCTCATCTTAGGATTTTTGGATGTCTCTATTTTGCCTCAACATTAACACATGGAAGGAAGAAATTCGACCCTAGAGGTCGTCAATGTACATTCTTGGGCAATCCTTTTGGGGTGAAAGGATATAAAGTGATGGGTTTACAAACTAAAACCATTTTTATATCTAGGGATGTTACTTTTCATGAAGACCTTTTCCTTATAAAACGTCTGAAAAAATAGTTGCTAACGCTGAGTTTGTATTCACCAGATCACTCCCTGATGTTGCCATTATACTTGGGAACCAACATCTGATGAAATCCCTGATTTATCTAGCCCTAATGTACTTGATCAAACCATTCCTAATAGCTTTGTACTTGATGATAATGAACATCAAACATCACCCACTATATCACCTATCATTCGAAAATCTGCAAGAGTCAGGAAAGCACCCCAATATTTGCAAGATTTTCACTATCACCCGGCTGCATCAAATCAACAATCCCAATCTTCCCTCAAGGCAAGGTCTCCAGTCTCTACAGGTAAGGCTTTTCCATTATCTAATACAATTTCCTACCATAACTTGTCACCTCAATTCAAAGCTTTCTCAAACTCCATTTGTCCTTATTTTGAACCTAACACCTACCTTCAAGCTATGGATGACCCTAATTAGTGCAAAGCAATGAATTCGGAGATAGAGGCCCTTGAGTTAAATAGAACCTGGATCCTCACTGATCTCCCACCAAGAAAGACAGCCATTGGATGTAGGTAGGTGTACAAGCTAAAAGACAATTCAGATGGGAGCATAGAAAGGCATAAAGCAAGGCTTGTGGCCAAAGGATATAACTAGAGGGAAGGAATCGACTACAATGAAACCTTTTCACCTATTGCAAAGCTTGAAACAGTTAGGTGTTTACTGGCAATAGCAACAATTCAGAAATGGCACTTGAAGCAGTTTGATGTAAGTAATGTCTTTCTACATGGAGTCCTATACGAATAAGTTTACATGCAAAGACCCCCAGGCTATACAAAAGGAACCTCCAACCAAGTTTGCAAACTGTTGAAAAGTATCTATGGCTTGAAGCAAGCCTTAAGACAGTGGTATTCTACATTTTCTGCATCACTTATAGAATTTGGGTTCTCACAATCAAAAGCTGACTACAGCCTCTTCAATATGGTCATGAATAACTCATTTACAGCCTTACTCGTTTATGTGGATGACATTGTAGTGGCTGGATCCAATTTGGAGCAAATAAACACAGTTCAGAAGTTTCTCAGTAGCAAATACAAAATCAAAGCACTAGGTGACTTAAAGTATTTTCTAGGATTAGAGGTTGCAAGATCCAACAAAGGAATTGTGATATCTCAACGCAAGTATACCTTGGATTTGTTGGCTGATGCAGGGATGCTTGGAGCTAAGCTAGTAAAACTGCCTATGGATCATAACTTAAAGCTGGGAAAGAATACAGGAAAACCTCTGCCTGATGCAACAATTTACAGAAAATTGATTGGAAAATTGATGTATTTATCACTGACTAGACTTGATATCTGCTATGCTATTCAGAACCTCAGCCAGTACATGGAAATGCCTACTTACACACATCTTGCTGCAGTTTACAAAGTAATCAAGTATCTAAAGTTTGCTCCAGGGCAGGGTATTCTATTTTCTTCATCATCTTCGTTAACCTTTCGAGCTTTTTGTGACTCTGATTGGGCGGCTTGCCCTGATTCTCGAAGATCAGTCACTAGTTATTATATTTTTCTTGGGGATTCATTGACCTCATGTAAATCCAAGAAGTAAACTATAGTATCTCGTTCATCTGCTGAGGCAGAGTACATATCAATGGCTAGTACATGTTGTGAGATTACATGGTTGAAGTATATCCTAAAAGACCTTCAAGTTCATTATTCCCAACCTGTAACCTTACATTGTGATAATCAAGCTGCATTGCATATCACCTCCAACCCAGTATTCCTTGAGAGGACTAATCATATAGAATTGGATTGTCACTTGATCAGGGATCAAATCAATGCTGGACACATTTCTACATCTCATGTCTGCACTCAATCACAACTTGCAGACATGTTCACTAAGTCATTGTCTTCCATCACCTTAAGGTTTCACCTTTCCAAGATGGGAATAGAAAACATCTATCCTCCATCTTGAGGGGGGCTGTTAGAACTTATAATGTGAATTACTTATCAATGTAGTTAGCTTATCTGATAGGATGTATAGTAGAATAAGCATATAGCAGGGATTGTGAATATTCCATAAGAAGGAGCACATATCAGCCCACTCTCAGCTCGTGACCTTTGCACATGGTTTGGTGCACTGATATTCCTTCTGTTATAGTTTGTTAGAATAGTCCTTTTACCTCTTTACCCCTTTCTTTCTTCTATATATTTGTACTGATGCTTGTGATAATAAGTAAGGTGAATTCACTAATTTGAAAGAATCAATCAGCTTCTCATCTTTTTCATTCGTTTTTCCTCCTTTTATAACTTTTATTCATCTATAAAATCTTTCAGATTATGAGGAAGGTAGATAAAATTTTAGGGAAACTTTTGCTTTACTTCAAGTGGATTTTGCTTGTTCATGTATTGATTATAAGGAAAGAGAATCAATTTTGAGAGAAAATTGCTTTATTTCAAGTGGATAAGTGATGTTTTTCAATTATAACAATAATAAAAAAGGTCTTACCATTGTTTTCCCACATGGAGTAGCTCGTTCTCAGTAAAAAAATTATCTTGGATGTTTGTCTCTTAAGCGAACGAGTTATACTGCGATTCTAATGCATTCACTTCTTTAATCCCCAATACGTACATAATATTTTGCTTAAATAATGCGAACCACCCACTGAAATAGGTTTTTAGTTCTACCTCAAGCTCCTAGCCTATTGGTGGTGACTATAGAAGATAAAATTTTAATTTTTTTTCAAGAAATTTGTAATTTCGGTATCTAACCATGACCCTTTAGAGTTCTTGGGTCTCTAATCAAATTTTCTTAATTTTGAGATTCTCAAACTTTCATTTTAGGTACATTAAGGTTTTTTTTGAAGGAAATTAGTCCATGGGAAATTTATCAACCCATTTCTTATTAGAATCTTCTCCTCTTCTGTTCACTCTATATTTGGATCTGAACGTAGGAGGAATGATGCGCAATATGTAACACGAGTTCTCTGTCCCACTACACATATGCTGCCAAAGATGGGAATCGGCATGTATAAATGCCCTTTCAAGCATTTTAAAGTCTTCATTTACATTCCTAGACCATGAACCGTATCACATGACCAACTCACATAAAGTTAAGTTTTTTAAGTCTATTTTAGTTAGGGACCTTTATTTCTCGAAAACAATTAAAGATATCTAATTCATACATAAATCCGTTGAATTTGAATAATATATCAAATTTCTTACTTCGTGAAAGTTATTTTCGTCAATTAAATAGATCGCAAATTTGATCATCGACTTATAACGTTTCAAACATCGCAAAAACATTAAACTTGTCTAGACATAAAATGATTCAAATAATACACAAATATAAAACATATATCGCTCATGTTTGACAACTATTATTTAAAAATTATTTATTCTACATAATCATTTTCAACTATGCATTCGCACAATAAAATATTATGCATATAAATCAAAATATTTTCCCACTTTTAACTACACATTTTCAAAAAGTTCACTATTCAAAACTTTTTTTTTAACAAATAATGGACATCAAACAGGGGATAGTTTGTTGTAAAATAATTTTTTTCTCACTATATAGCACCACATTGGTTATAACACCAACAACGGAGCCAATATTTCAATGTTAGGTCGCGAAAAGGGGGCAAAATATACATATATTTTGTATATATTAAAAAAATTCAAAAATTTATTCATAACATAAATTTTATTTTATTTTCAAAATGTCATGGAGCGTTCGTCATGCCCCGTGTGGGGTTGCCATTAGTTAACATGAATATCCTTTATAGCAAGAAGTACATATTAACTAACAAGTAGATGAACTCCACAAAGAAATGCTGAGTTAAAGGCTCAATATGTTAGAGTTCGTGATCATTTCTTCCAACTGTGAGAAAAGATCACACCCGAGCAGTAGAAAATAAAGATAATAAAGACTGTTGTGTCCTTGATGAAAAATAACTCGACCAAAGTAGTTCTACTTCACATTTGGAAGCATGAAAGACAAAGGGGAACGTGAGAATTAAGCCATACTCAACATTGTCGCAATGCTTGTTGGTAGGTGCAGAAACACAAGACACATATATACATTATACAAGCATATAAGGCACAATAAATTGACTTTGAATACTTGTCTAATCGATTGAATATAAAACAAAAACTAATTCAAAGTAAGTGTGTGATAATTTTCTTACTATGATTAATTGCTCCCAATAAAAAGCAATAATGAAATTGCAATGTCCTAGGATTCCATGGTAGTAATTAACAAGCTCCTATATGTATTAGATTGAAAGAATGAATAAGTGTGCGTGTGTGCAGCATTTGCCAATTTCACACCACACAACCCAATAAAAATCTTATGATTATAGATTCCATTTGCAGATCTGTCTGTCTGCCTGAATTTGAAGTGGTCTTATATTTTGTCAAAATCATTTTCCTCTACTTTGTTCCTAATCATTTATGCGCCAGCGCCACTCAACTCCCAAAACGAAAATTACATCATTGCTCCCTCATATAATATCAACACTATTCCACTCCACAAACTTTTATTCAAAACATTCACATGTCAACCTCTTTAAAGCCCCCTTTAAGCCCTATTTTTTGAGAGTATATTTTATAAATTTTTTTTTTGTTTTTTGAGAATGTATGATTTAAAAGTAGGAAAAATTCTAAATTATGTGTAAAATTATTTTATCGGGAGAATGTATGATTTAAAATGAGTTTAAAGAAAATCTTTTTTTAAAAAATAGGCTTCAAACAAGGACTAAACTTAGATTTGGTTCGTCAACTTTCTTTGGTTGTTTGTCACAATTTGAGTATTATAGCCCTACTAAGGTGACCTAGTGAGATCACCCAAAAATAAGTGTGCGGGATCGGTTCATAGACAGATTGTGTAGCATAGGCAATGGTGGACCCAACACCATGCAAGGGTGTGCGGCTGCCCGCGCTAGATCCGTCGAAATTCACAACCGCGACTGCTCGAGCTCAGTTATTGTCATAGTGAAATTGTAGGGAAGCAAAATGGGGAAGAAGAAGATGGTGTTCTTGGGCCATGTTTTTATATTTTCTTTAGTTAGGCTTTCTAAAAAAACAACGGCCCATTACGAAATGTAAAGCAAACAAAATTTAATAGCCCATTATCCCATATACCATATCAATTATCATATTCATACGATTCATCTCACATTCTCAAAGAAAAAAAGAAAGATAATAACTATTTTTTTGTCAACAAATTTTAAACAGTATGATTTTAATTTTAGAACTCGAAGTTAAAGTGATATTTTATATATTGATCATTTGATTGGAAATTTATTATGTGAATTGTAATGATTTATGATTTATGAAGATTGAAAAATTTGTGAATTCATGGGTAATTTAAAATGATGGACTAGTAATTTAATAATTAATAGTTACTATAGTATCATAAAGGCTAAATAACACAAAACATCTCTACGTTTGGGGTTGATTTCGAAAAACGTAACTATCTTTCATTTCTTGACATTTATGCCCTTACCTTTAAGGTTTTGTGCGCTTCCAGTCTTTCCGTCCACATTCCGTCCAATTTTCCGTCCATTTAATACAAAAACGATTTTTTCTACCAATATACAAGGGTAAAATAGTCATCACCATTTGAAACCCTTCATCCCGCCTTCAACTTTGTCCACACGTAAGTAGCGGTAACATGAAAATGAAAAATATTTTGAATTATTACATTAATTAAGGAAAAAATATCGTGAAGATTAACGTTATGTTGGGAAATTCCACTATGCATATTTCCCAAGATCAATTCGAAGTGTTAAAGTGTTAATAGCAGTAATTGATTGATTACTCATATCCATACCGTTGTCAATTGAGTTGTTCTTGGTCGAATTGCACAATTGAAGCAGGTTTGAAACGTCCAAATTGCAGAGACCGTAACTTTTGCACAGCTTCTTCACGTCGGCTACAAATTGACCGGGTTCCAGGCTCAATTTGACCAAGACCCATGGTTGGACTAGGTGCGCTAGGTGATTGCGCACCCAACCCAGGTGGTCCGCCCTCATGGGACGTCCGGTCGACGTCGGAATTAGCAGTTCTTCTGATTCGCTGTCGCGAGTTCGAGGGTGGCAGATCTTCTGGAGCAAATTCAAGTTGATGGAGCCCAAATTGAGGCTGACCCATACCTGGGCTAGCTACGCCAGGTGATGGTGCACCCAGCCCAGGTAGTAAGCCACCATGGGTGGCCTCACCGGAGTCGGATCGGCCTTTTCCTGTGCGCAGTTGCGACTGGGCAGTCTTGGTTTTGAAATTCGTTGTGGAAGGTTCGCACTTCGCACGTGGAGAGGAGATGAAGGGTTTCAAAGGGTGATAACTATTTTACCCTTGTATATTGATAGAAAAAATTATATTTGTATTTAATGGACGGAAAATTGGATGGAAGGTGGACGGAAGGACGTCTAGCGCACAAAACCTTAAAGGTAAGGACATAAATGCCAAGAAATGAAAGGTAGAGACGTTTTCCGAAATCAACCCCAAATGTAGGGGCGTTTTGTGCTATTTAGCCTATCATAAATTATAAAGTTGGTCCATTTGCATCCTTGGTTACTTGGGATAATTGGATTTAACAACCTCATTAGTATCAGAAATATTAAAAAGCAACCACACTATTACGGTTGTTGACGGACGACAATCAACGACCGCCCTATCTGACCTCCATCCTTAGATCCGCCACTGAGCATAGGAGCATGCTGATAACATATTTTTCAGAAATTTTAGCATCGCATTATTGATTTAAGTTCCTACTTGGCTCCATCATAATGAAACTTTGGGAAAAAAAAAATGTTTTTAGGAATAATGATCTTTTTGAAAAATTTATGGTTAAAAAATAGTGAAAAAGTTTTAGATTTACGTATAATATTATTTTATTGAATAATGTATAATTGAAAATAAAAGAAAGAAAAATTAATTTTAAAAATAATGGAGCTCAGAGGGCTTATTGAAATTTTTGTCCTTGGAAGACTAATTACGTTATTATGATTGAAAACATTTTCTTCTTTCAAAATATAAGGAACGGGTTAATTTCACAAATGATCACTGAAGTTACAGCAAAATAACAAAATGGTCACTGAAGTTTGAAACTTGTATTAAAGGTCATTCAACTTTCAGCCACTTTCAGAAATGGTCACTGAGGTAAGTTTGTGGACCTTTTTGTTCTAATTGAAACCTATATTAACAAAATACGGTCCTTCAAAATTGGAGGACCTGAAGTGCAATTTCCTTTTTAAGAAAAGAACAATCCCCCCAATCCTTTTCAGTTTGAAGCCCCCAGAATCGCCACACTTCCAACCGTCGAGAAGAAAATCCGGATTTGGTGTTGGCTTTCTCATAACAAGCATCATCATTAGTAACATCACCAACTGAGCACCATAACCTTGAGTCAGATGGCTTCTTGGACAATTGTTTTTTGATGAGTTCGATTGTTGCTGCTTTCTTGTCCAATTTTGAAATATGCTTCAGCCAAGTCACCTCTGGCCCAAAAAAAATCTTAAAGAACTTCATAACAACGTGGATACGTACACAATGATAATATAATATTTAGTCATAGATTTTTAATCAACCCATCAAAATCAATTTTCTTCATCTTCTCAATCAGATATTCAGAAACAATCCCATTTCAGCTCAATTCAGTGTTTGTTTTTAGGCAGGAANTAGAGAGGAGATGAAGGGTTTCAAAGGATGATAACTATTTTACCCTTGTATATTGATAGAAAAAATCATATTTGTATTTAATGGACGGAAAATTGGATGGAACGTGGACGGAAGGACGTCTAGCGCACAAAACCTTAAAGGTAAGGACATAAATGCCAAGAAATGAAAGGTAGAGACGTTTTCCGAAATCAACCCCAAATGTAGGGGCGTTTTGTGCTATTTAGCCTATCATAAATTATAAAGTTGGTCCATTTGCATCCTTGGTTACTTGGGATAATTGGATTTAACAACCTCATTAGTATCAGAAATATTAAAAAGCAACCACACTATTACGGTTGTTGACGGACGACAATCAACGACCGCCCTATCTGACCTCCATCCTTAGATCCGCCACTGAGCATAGGAGCATGCTGATAACATATTTTTCAGAAATTTTAGCATCGCATTATTGATTTAAGTTCCTACTTGGCTCCATCATAATGAAACTTTGGGAAAAAAAAAATGTTTTTAGGAATAATGATCTTTTTGAAAAATTTATGGTTAAAAAATAGTGAAAAAGTTTTAGATTTACGTATAATATTATTTTATTGAATAATGTATAATTGAAAATAAAAGAAAGAAAAATTAATTTTAAAAATAATGGAGCTCAGAGGGCTTATTGAAATTTTTGTCCTTGGAAGACTAATTACGTTATTATGATTGAAAACATTTTCTTCTTTCAAAATATAAGGAACGGGTTAATTTCACAAATGATCACTGAAGTTACAGCAAAATAACAAAATGGTCACTGAAGTTTGAAACTTGTATTAAAGGTCATTCAACTTTCAGCCACTTTCAGAAATGGTCACTGAGGTAAGTTTGTGGACCTTTTTGTTCTAATTGAAACCTATATTAACAAAATACGGTCCTTCAAAATTGGAGGACCTGAAGTGCAATTTCCTTTTTAAGAAAAGAACAATCCCCCCAATCCTTTTCAGTTTGAAGCCCCCAGAATCGCCACACTTCCAACCGTCGAGAAGAAAATCCGGATTTGGTGTTGGCTTTCTCATAACAAGCATCATCATTAGTAACATCACCAACTGAGCACCATAACCTTGAGTCAGATGGCTTCTTGGACAATTGTTTTTTGATGAGTTCGATTGTTGCTGCTTTCTTGTCCAATTTTGAAATATGCTTCAGCCAAGTCACCTCTGGCCCAAAAAAAATCTTAAAGAACTTCATAACAACGTGGATACGTACACAATGATAATATAATATTTAGTCATAGATTTTTAATCAACCCATCAAAATCAATTTTCTTCATCTTCTCAATCAGATATTCAGAAACAATCCCATTTCAGCTCAATTTAGTGTTTGTTTTTAGGCAGGAATCCATGGACAGATTGATCAAATCAGACGTTCAAGAATTGAATCTATTCTTCATCAAGGGCCAAAAATGCTCCATCACCTTCAAGTTAACCAATCTGATGCACACTATGTCTCTAGCAGTTTCTCTCACTCCATCCAATCTATCCAATTTTTCATTTTCACAGTGTTTCTCTCTCATCCACCTTTCTCAACTGCGTCTTTCTCTGTCTTTCTGAATCAGCCGTGTGATCAGCCGCCGCTACCGATGCCGCCGGAGACAGTCCTTGTTCGATCATCAATGCTGCCGATCGGAAAAGCCCATCAAGATGATCTCCGGTGACTGTCTTCGAAGCCCAGACCGCATATATTCAAAGATGCTACGCTACCAATCTCATTTGTTGGACCCCATATTGTTCAAATTCTGGGGCTTGGAACTGAAAGGGATTGGGGAGGGTTTGGTGTTGGGCTTTGAAAGGGAGTTAGGGTCCTTGGGGAGGGTTGTTATCCTACATCCTATCCTATCCTACATTATAAAAAGAGTGAGTTTGGAGGCTACTGTTCATAAGCCTTTTGGCCATCTAAGCCGAGCAGAGTCTCCTGAGCCGTTTTAGCCGAGCCATTTGATAATGCATTGTCTTGTCTAACCTGTACAATTTTTCACGCAACCATTTCTTCTTTCTGACATTTTCTCTCTTGCTGTCCAGAAACGAAAACCCTGAATTAACCCTAATTTTACTTCTTCTCTCTCGATTGTTGAAAGAAATTCGAAGAGATATACATGAATTGAGACATGTATCTGTAATTATAATTCGCGTGCGTTCAGTTTCTTCCTTTTGTGTAGATTTCTTCCAATTTTTTGAGCTGTAGTGCAAGAGCAGTAGCTTCGATTTCGGGTTTTATAGGGGTATATGGTAGTCGATTTGTGGGTGATGATAATTGACGGAGGTCGTAGTGGAAGGAGCTATGGTAGGTGTTCAAAGGGTGTGTTCGGTAGAGATTAAAATTGAAAAATTAGTCGTTATTGTTGACTTTTATTAGACGAGTGAGACCCAATAACGGCCATATTTTCAATTTTAATTGAATTTTAAGCTGTACCAAACAAGCTCAAAATATAAGGAACTTATTAGCTATTCAAAATTTCAAACCAAAGTTGAGCCTAAAAAGAAATTATTTTTTCCCCGAGAAAAAAATCTCCGACGCACAAAATAATTTTGTGATAGCTAAATCAATCATATTCTCGAGAGTAGAAATAACATAACACTCGCTATATGTGAGGCTAGCGGGGCACTAAGATTCCACCCCACATCCACATGGGACTGTTTTAATTGTATGCCGCGAATACGCTGTAATCGGCGAGTGGAAAATCCAAACCTTATCAACAGAATGGTATTTCCGTAAATATTTAGTGCAAACAATGTCACTTTTGAGAACCACAGATAAAGACATATGCTGCATGTCAACGGTCAAGATTTCTCCCTTCTCTCTCCATTGAGCTAACATCTACCGTCAGATCTTCTTCTAAGCATGGTTAAGATATGGAAACCCTACTTTACTACAGTCTCTCTCTTTTCTTTTCTCTCATGATGAAATGATAGTCCTGTGCTCAGTTTTTGAGTGATATCTCAATATATAGAGAGAGAGAGAGATAGAGACTTTGGATTTTTTCTTACTGAGAGAGATGAGTGATTATAATCGCTCGGGGTAGTTTGCTTTGTTTTTATGCTGTTCTTGTTGGTGAAATTTGATTCTTTTTTGCTATAAATGGGGATTTAGCTTAGTTTTTCTCAGATCTGTGATTTTCCATTCCAATCTGTTATTGTATTTCCTGTTTTTTAATCATTTTTTGCTGTTCAACTCTTTAATCATCACCTTTTGATTTTTGGATGATGATGATGATAGAGGTCCGAATTATCTTTCAGTTACTTATCCTATAATTTCCTCTCGAGAACAAAAAATTGTTTTCTTCTCTTGCCTTGTTTCTTTCAGATCTAATCGGAAAGTCGAAGACAACCCAGAGCTTCATTTTGGGCCAAAAATATTTAGATCTAGCCTGCATCTTGTATATTGCAGCTCAGAGGCACAAAAAGAAAAAAAAAAACTGACTCCTTTTTTAGAACTTCAAAATCCGTAGTTTTATCATACTTCATGTTCAATAAATACTACATAGTATATTAGTTGATTAGTAGCTTTCTGGGTTTTTCACCCCCCAAAAATCACATATATGTTGGGAAAGAGCCGTGTTATTTAAAGATCGGGTCAGCTAGGGTTAAAAAGGACCAGATGCGTTCATTTCAGAGTATGCTGAATTACTTCCCGGAGGAGGTATTAGAGCATGTATTCGACTTTTTGACATCACATCGTGACCGAAATGCGGTGTCTTTGGTTTGCAAGTCGTGGTATGCGGTCGAGAGATTCAGCAGAGAGAAGGTTTTCATTGGCAACTGCTATGCCATCAACCCGGAGAGGCTGATTGCGAGGTTCCCTAGGGTTCGGTCGTTAACGCTCAAAGGGAAGCCCCATTTTGCGGATTTCAACTTGGTCCCCCATGATTGGGGTGGATACGTGCAACCCTGGATCGAGTCCATGGTTAAAAGCGGTGTGAATCTTGAGGAACTAAGGCTGAAGAGGATGTTGGTTTCTGATGAAAGCCTCGAGCTGCTTGCAAATTCTTTTCCCAATTTCAAGTCTTTAGTTTTGGTTACCTGTGAAGGATTCACCACGGATGGTCTTGCTGCCATTGCTTCCAATTGCAGGTATAGACTTCACGTTTTCTAGATCTTCTTCGATTTAATTTAGCAGCTTTAGTTTTTGTTTTGCTGTCACTTTATCTGCAATTTTGCTCTTAATATAATTAGATGATGCTTGGCTTTGTCTTGAAGCTGTTCTTGGTTTGGGCTACTTAAATTTCTGATTATTGGTAGATCTTGATGTTGAATTGATAGCTATTATGTAGGTCATAAAATCCTTCTGGTGCTTCACTACTGGTCTTGGTCTGCCCTGCTTTCACTCCAAAACAGCTCTTAAATAGGCATAATGTGTATTTTACTATGTACAATCCAATTTTTTTTATTATTATTTTTTTTTTCCCTGTGAATGTGAAGCCTTGTATATGTGCACTCTTTCAAGCTCCAGTACTGACATGTATTTTCTTTTGTGCTTTGCTCATCTATTGGCTAATTACTCAAATGTTAGATTGCAAGTACAAGATGCACTAAGAGTTGGGAAGTACTAATTAATCATTTTCCATATAATCCAAGATGTAAACATAGAGTATACAGCTGTTAAGTCATGTTTGATTGGTAATGACTAGTCTTTGGATTATAACTGCCTTGCAACATCTCCAATACTTTATTATAGTACTGATTACTAATCCCCTCGAGGTGAATATAGACTTTTTGGATGAGTACAATTAGCCTTTGATTTCTTGAGCTATTCCTTTGGATGGTGTTATGTTTGTTGATAGTGTGGTCCTTGTGAAAGGTTTCTTAGGGAGCTGGATTTGCAAGAAAATGAAGTTGAGGATCGTAGAGGGCAGTGGCTTAGCTGCTTTCCTGACAGCTGCACTTCTCTCGTCTCTTTGAATTTTGCATGCCTCAAGGGAGAGGTTAATTTGGCATCTCTAGAGAGATTGGTTGCAAGATGTTGTAATCTTAGAAGTCTGAGGGTTAACCATGCAGTGCCTCTCGATTCTCTCCAGAGAATTTCAGCACAAGCACCTCAACTGGTGGATTTAGGGACTGGGTCATTTGTCCATGATCCCGACTCAGAATCATATTACAAATTAGAAACTTCCATGCAGAAGTGTACCTCAATCACAAGCTTGTCAGGGTTCTTGGATGTTACTGCACGCTGCTTGCCTGCCATTTACCCAATTTGCAGACACTTGACAACATTGAATCTGAGCTATGCTCCAGGAATATATAGTGATGAGCTTGTAAAGTTAATATGCCACTGCAACAATTTAGAGCGCCTATTGGTTCGATTCTCTTTAACTGTTTGTTTAAATTCAATATTTCTTTATTCCATCTTGAAATTACTAGGATTAAGAATGTATTTTACAGGTTTTAGATACCATTGGAGATAAAGGGCTCGGTGTTGTGGCCTCAACTTGTAAAGAACTGCAGGAATTGAGGGTCTTCCTTTCTGATCTCAATGGTGTTGGCAATGCTTCTGTAACCGAAGAAGGATTAGTTGCGATATCAGCTGGTTGTCCCAAGCTTAATTCGATACTTTATTTCTGTCAGCAGATGACCAATGCAGCACTCATTACGGTTGCTAAAAATTGCCCCAATTTCATTCGCTTCAGATTGTGCACGCTTAACCCAACTGTACCAGATGCCGTAACCATGCAACCATTAGATGAAGGTTTTGGGGCAATTGTCAACTCATGCAAGGGTCTTAAGCGGTTATCTGTCTCTGGCCTCCTGACTGATCAAGTTTTCCTTTACATTGGAAGGTATGCTAAGCAGCTTGAAATGCTTTCAATTGCCTTTGCTGGGGATAGTGACAAGGGAATGCTTTATGTGTTGAATGGATGCAAGAAACTCAAGAAGCTGGAGATCAGGGATAGCCCCTTTGGCAATGTGGCACTTCTAGCGGACATGGGGAAGTATGAAACAATGCGATCCCTTTGGATGTCGTCCTGTGAAGTGACCCTTGGAGCATGCAAAACCCTTGCCCGGAAGATGCCTAGGCTTAATGTTGAGATCATTAATGAAAATGAGCAGATGGAGGATAGTGTTGATGATAAGCAGAAAGTAGAGAAAATGTACCTGTATCGAACATTGGTTGGGGCCCGGAAAGATGCACCAGATTTTGTGTGGACGTTGTAGATGCGTCTCACTTGTATCATTCTTCTCTGTATCATTTAGCTGTATTTTGTTGATCATGTTCATGTTGCTAGTTCAATGGTGTGGTTCATTAGTACTTTATTGTTTATTAATTTAAACTCACGTTCTGTAATTTTTGTTGATATTGACCATTTTCAGCGCTATCAATAACTGGGGAACTACCATCAAATTTTGGCTCCATGATTTGATATTTGCTCGTGTTTACAGTGTGTTGATTTTGAGGATGCTCCGTTATGATTGTGGAAATTTACTTGTTCGAAGGCAAGTTGTGGGGGTATTGCATTCCTATACCCTTTGTTTTGGCTACCTGAACATAGTGAAAGTTAAGAAGCTAAATTGATTATGATATGCTTTTCTGCACGAAGTTGGAGAGACAATACATGACGTGCAGTTCCCTACTACAGTCATTTTTTCTCGTTTTGATTGCAAAAAACCGATGGAATATGTGACTTTCTTAAGACTAGGATTTTTCTTTCTTCATTTGCCAATTCTACTTCCTGGGGTTCACCATTCATCCAGTTATTAATGGCATTCGTGAATGAGAATTGAGATTTCTTTTGAAATATGTATAATAATCTTGAGTAGGTGCGCCTCACTGAACTTCTAGACATTGGGCAACATACGCCATATACTTGTGTGCAGAATTTGAGATACTAAGAACCTTTTTCTCCTTGATATCATACATTTAATTCTAAAGAAGACATTTCCTCTAGGAGATATTGTTGAGCAATTAATTTACCCATGTTCATGAGTCTAACTTGGCGGGAAATGGAAATTGATCCCGAAGCAAAACACAATCTATATTTAAGCAAAATGGCATGCAAAAAAGAACTTGTTCCAACGAATAATATTAATTAGCATCGGTGATATTAGAACACCAGTTTAGATGACCACACTTGATAGATCCATTGTTTTAGTACCAGTATAGATGATCATACTTGATAGGTCCAATTAAATGGATTATTTGACTTTGAATTTAATTGAATCTATCATTTAATGTTATCTAATTATCATATAACTCTAGAAAAACTCACACTTGAAATAATCAAGAAAGCCTTCATCACCATGTCACATTGTTGGTTCAAACAGAATGTACATAAATCAGGTAAGAAATATAATCCTACCAAGGAGATGATTTTCACCCAAACCTAGATAGAAATTTTACAATTTGACAAAGAAATGACATCAATTTCATACCAATCTAAAATAACACGGTTCTATCATTGATAAACATCTTAGCATTATGAACGATCCTGGAACAAGGTGTGAAAAGCGAAAATTCCATTATACCAAAACGATGAACTACTAGACACCCCGATACATCATATAGCACCATGAACGCTCAAAAGCAACATTCTTCAAAAATACAGCAGCAACAAAGTGCAGCCAAACTGCATTGCATAATATAAATTTATTATCTTTGCTACAATAATTCTTCAAAAAGAAAGATGCACTACAGAAGTTTCTACGATCCCAAAGATGGAGCAAAGTATGCCATCATATTATCCATGAAACTTGATAAATTATAACTAGTAGCAAGTAAGAATTGATGATACTTTTTATATGAATGTGGAATGTGGTATGAGTCAAATAGCAACGGTTAGAAACTTTAAACGTGTAGAGCTTATTCGGTGGTGTTGGCAACCTTCGACATACAAGGCTTTCATGTTGTACGTTTGATGCAAACTGTCACTACAACAAAAAAGACCTTTTGCAACAAGCAAAAGGCAACATTCATCAATTGTATGTAGCTCAAAGGGGTATATCGTAACATTCACTAATTTTATGTTACCATTTGTGTTAATAATTGAGATTTGGCAATAGTATTTCAATGTATGTTGCTAATGTCACATTTCGCAACGTTCAGTAACTATTGCGAAAACTTTAACCTTTTACAACGTTTTTCAAATGTTGTGAAAATGTTATCTATAGCAACGTTCGGTGTGTGTGTTAGTGAAACATCTTTTTGCAACATTCTCTTAACTGTTGCGAAAAGATTTTAGTTTTTGCAACGTTCTTTGACTGTTGCGAAAGGTATTAGTTTTTTTGTAGCATGTTAAAATCAAAAGAATTAGAGGAATTTAGTCATCCATCATGGTGGAGGTGTTAACGAAAGGCAATATTCAATTGTATCAAAAATTACACGTGATCTATTAACACTTCCAGTGTCTACAGTAACATCAGAGGCTATATTTAGTTTAACTGATCGAGTTTTATCTGATGAACGATCAAGACTAAAAGAAGATATACTAGAGGCTTTAATATGCTTGAATGATTGAAAATGTGCGAAATTAAGTATTCAAGAACAAGTTGACAGTATAATGGTCGAAAAATTGCAGCACATCCAAGTATAGGATATTGTAAATTTTTAAATTGATTAGTTTTTTTTTTTTAAAAAAGTAATTTTTAAATTTATTTATTTCAAGAAAAATTGTACACGAAGTTTTTTATTCGTTTACAATTTTAATCCTACCTACGTTGATTGTAGTTTGTCCCAAGCTCGAAAAAAGGAGGGTTTTAACTTTTACTTAATTTATAATTCGTATAATTGCACAAATTTTAAATTTTTTTAAAGAAATGTAAGATTTGTCACGATTTTTTTGTTTTAAAAAAAGATCCTTTCGCTAAGGCTTGAGCTGAAAGCTCGGGTCGAGCTTAGTTTTTTGGCCTAAAAAGGGAAAAAATATAGGCGACATTTTGATTTAGTATGGTAAAATATAGCCTATCAACGAGTTAAGCCACGAGCCGAGACTCGGAGCTCGGACTCGGCTTTAGCAAAAAAGGTTTGAGCTTTTTTTGGTCCGAGCTGAGCAAAAGCTCGACCAAAAAATTGAGGCTCGACTCGAGCTTTCGGCTCGAGCCTTAGTGGGTCGAGCCGGGTTTTTTTTTTTTCGTTCGTAGTGCAGGCAGTTGTGGAGGCTTGTTTGAATTTTTTTATTTTATTTTATTTTTTCTTTTCTTTTCTTCCTACAGGCTGCAATTGTCTTTATTTAGCTAACGTTACCTATGGGGCTCAGATGATGAGAAATGTTTGAAGTTAGCTTAGCTTTGTGGGATATTATCCTCATGCATTTCGTTAGTGTTATTTTTATGTGTCCCTTATTCGATATATTATGCATCAGACCTTGAGTATAATAAACATGAATTTCCAGCTTTCCGCCTTTCCCTTATATGTTTTAGCATATGGTTGCTTTTGTGTGTTGAATAATTCATTTCAAAACTCAATCCTCCTCAAAAAAAAAAACTTGGTGAATGTCCTTGAATTTTAGACATTTTGTGTTAATGTCTATGAAGTTCGATTATTTTCCTTCGAAATGATTAATGTTGATATAGTTTACTGAATCTAATGGAATATATGATGGTGTTGGAGAATTGTTTTCAGGGATGAAAGTGGTTGGTGAATACTTAGCTTCCGGGCTTTTTCTTTTTTGGTAAAACCTGGTGAAAGTCCTTTGTAAACGTTTCTAAGCTCGACTAATCAATTGTCACACGGCTAACCTAGAGATTCATGACCTTATTTTGTAACCAGGATTCAAGTTTTTCGTAACTCATATCAGACCCATATATTGTTAAACAATTCAAAGAAAAGAAAGAGAAAAAAGGGAGGCTAGGGTTTTATTAATTAGGCATAATGAAAGTGAATACAAAACCTAAATATAAAGAGACTATATATAGTCTAAAATAAAGGAAACTAAAAGACTATTCTACCATTAATAAACAATAAAATAAAATAATACTATATTTCTTAACATCTCCCCTCAAACTCACGATGCGGCAGCTACAAGCATCGAGAGTTTGCCAACTAGAAAACGAAAACGAGAAATAGAATGCGACTTGGTAAAGAAATCTGCAAGCTGCAAAGAAGAAGAAACAAATGGCAAAGTAATTGTCCCATGCTTGAGATGATGACGAGTAAGGTGACAATCGATCTCAATGTGCTTAGTTCGTTCATGAAAAA
>CAIGRF010043172.1:72721-84580 GCA_903798235.1 Fraxinus ornus | reverse complement strand
AGTGTATTGAACATGACTATATGTTACAATTAATTTTATAGCATAATTGTGTGGAGAATTAAATTATATTTGATTGTCGTACGAATTACCTAAATCTTAAACAACACTATTCATAAACTTAGAATTTTGCCGCTGAGCAAAATAGTGATTATTATTATCAACAGACAATTAACATGGAAGAAACAAGAGAAAATGCCAAGAAACAATAAAAATCTTTATTAGTCATCCAATAATACGAAAATAACCCACAAGCCGGGTTAAATAGTTAGAAAATCGTAATTATCAGAATTTTACCAAAAATAGAAAAATCGCAATAATCATACCAAAATAAAATCTCAAAATCTGGCTCAAATCGGGTTCATAATTTATTCTAAAAAGGAGACGGAGTATTACCGAAAAGGGAAAAAAAAAACTAAAATTGTAGATTTGGAAGGGAAAACAGCGAATTTTTCCCGTGAAGCCGATGCACACCAAGCGAAGTTTGTAACCACGACGTGCGTGCCAAAAAGAGATTTCCGAATTGGAGTCATGAGCGTGATTCTGATAACCGTAGCCAAAGTTATGGCCAAAATATCAAAATATATCCAAAAACAGCCCTAATTAGGAAAGGTCGTCGATTACTTGTCATTCTTACGCTGATCCGCCAACTCATGGTACTTCAATGCCATCAACGTGCTATCTGACAACTCGACTTCATCTAACTTGGATCCTCCAACATCAGTCGCCCCGGGTTGGAAAGAACTCGCCTTCGAGTTCACATTAGTGTCATCAGAATCCACAAAACAAGGACTTAGGTGCTTCACATTAAAAACATCTGAAGTCTTCAAATGACTGGGAAGGCGCAGTCTGTAAGCATTATCGTTTATCTTCTACATGACCTCACAAAGTCCAATATTCCGCTCCTTAAGCTTATTAAACTCCCCAACAAGAAAACGATCACGAGTTAAGACCGCCCAAACAAAATCACCAACTTCAAAACATACCGACGATACTGATTATCAGCTTGAACTTGTACTTGGCATAACTCTCATGAATGGTTGCTTCACATATTCATGAATACCCCGAAGATGTTCTCCCATCTCATCTTTCTTGGGACTCATACGACCCACATGTGGAATATGGGTTAAATCAAGTACCCCAGATGGATTCCAAACGTAGACAATCTCAAATGAGCTCATTCTCGTTGTCCTATTCTTTGACTTGTTATAGGCAAATTCTGCTTGAGGTAATGCCAAATCCTACTACTTCAGTTTAGTCCCTGCCAGACTCCTCAAAAGATTTCCCAAGCTCCAATTCACCACCTCGATCTGACCATCTGTCTGGGGGTGATATGCACTACTAAAATTCAACCACATCCCCAGCTTCTCCCATAAACTCCTCCAGAAATAGCTCATGAATTTGGTGTCACAATACGAAGTAATTGATTGAGGAACACCATGTAAATGCACAATTTCTCAAAAATAAAGATGGGTGATCCTGGTAGCATCCATTGTTTCCCGACAAGCTATAAAATGGGTCATCTTGGAAAATCTGTCAACTACAACGAAAATAGAATCCAAGGCCCATTGGGTACGAGGTAGTCTCAATACAAAATCCATACTGACATCAAACCAATGAGCTTCTGGTACTGGTAAAGGTGTGTAAAGGCCTGCATTAGTAAGAACTCTATTGGACCGCTGACATACATAACAACGCTCTACATAATGAGCCACGGCACTGCTCAATTTGGGCCAATGATAGTTAGATGAGACCATAGCCAATGTCTTATCTTGCCTGAAATGACCCATGTTATAAAATTTGCTAATAATCTGTTGCCTTAGTGAACAATCTGGAATGCACAACTGTAATCTACGAAATAAATAACCATTACGCAAAACGAAATCATGTTGTTGATTGTCAGTTACGTTCTAAGTTATCTTCCCGAAGGAAGAGTATGTAGCATACATATCAGGAAATGCCTCAAATCCTACGATGCTGGTGCTCATGGTGGTGAGGAGTGATGTGCAACGGCTCAATACATCTGCGACACGATTCAGACTTCCAACTTGGTATCTTAGTGCAAATGTGAACTCCTTCAAGTAAGCTACCCACTTGGCATGTAGTCTACTCAATTTGTGTTGACCATTGATGTACTTCAGGACCTCATGAGTCAGTGATAAGAATGGACTCTCTCTGTATTAGGTAATGAAGCCAATGTTTTAAGGACTAAACTATAGCATAGAACTCGAGATCATAGGTGGACTAGTTCTTCTTTGATCCTGATACCTTCTCACTGAAAAATGCTACCGGACGTCCCTCCTGACTCAAAACACTACCAATACCAACCCCAGATGCATTACAGTTTAATTCAAATACTTTTTCAAAGTCAGGGAGTCCAAAACTGGAGCCTCTATCATCCTTTGTTTGACCAACTAAAAACTGGCCTCTGCCTCCTCAGACAACTGGAAGCAATGTCCCTTGAAGCATTCTCAATCAGAGTGCTGAAGTTTCTGATTGATGAATAGGCACTCCGTCCTCAGCATATCAAAAATAGCACGGAGGTAATCAAAGTGTGATGCCTACGTCGGACTATAAATGAGGATGTCGTCAAAGTAGACTCCGACGAACTTTCCATGAAAGGCTGTAACACCTGATGCATAAATCTTATAAAAGTGTTGGGTGCATTAGATAGTCCAAAAGCCATGACCATCCACTCATACAACTCATGTTGCGTCTTAAACACCGTCTTCCACTCATTTCCAAGCTTTATTCTAATTTGGTGATATCCGTTCTTAAGGTCAATTTTTGTGAAGACCTTAGAATCGGATAATTGATCTAACATATCTTCCAAGCGAGAAATTGGAGACATGTACTTCATTGTAATCCTGTTGATTGTTCTGCTATCAACACACATACGCCAAGAACCATCATTCTTCGGAACCAATAGAGCAAGAACTGCACATGGACTCATACTCTCGAGGATGTAGCCCCTCTTCAACAATCATACCACTTGTTGTTATAATTCTTCAGCTTCCTTGGGACTAAGGCGATACATTGGTCGGTTAGGCAAACTTGAACCCGGAACAAGGTTGATCTGATGTTGAATATCTCTCAAAGGCAGCAACCCTGGAGGGAGATCCTCTAGCATAAGGTTAGAGAACTATGTTAGCATCTGCTACACTTCTACCGGTAAATCTGGATCCTCGTCTATCGTATTATTTCCACAAGACAGTAGAGCATAAACTACATCTTCACGCTCAATCTTACCTAAAAACTTGGACATAGAAAGTAGGTTGGTATTATTGATTATTGGGGCAAAAATGGTTTCTTCCCAACGAGGCGCCAACGCAACCTTCTTCCTCTTGATGTTAAGGGAATATGTATTTATCCACCCATCATGAAAAGAACTGCGATCATACTACCAAGGTCGGCATAACAATACATGACAAGCGTCCATTGATACGACATCACACCAAGCATTATCAAAATTCTTCTTACCAATTGAAAAAGATATAAGACATCGCCTATCTACTATTACCTCATTGCCCTTATTCAGCCACGACAACTTGTATAGTTTAGGATGCTGATCTGTTTTTCATTATCAAAATATTTCCTGCCGATCGAGAAAGATTCTAGACACCACCTTTCAACTGATACTTCACTGCCTTTTCTCAACCACAATAACTTTTATGGTTTGGGATGACGATGTGTTTTCAACTGTAATTTCTGGGCGGCCTCTTCAAACACTATATTATAACAACGGTCGCTGTCAATGATCAGCTTGCAGACCTTGTCGACAACGATGCATGTTGTGTGGAAAATGTTGGTTCTCAGCAAGCCGTCCCCTGAGTCACCTTTGGGAGTCAACAGACTATTGTGCACGACTAGAATCTCATGACCATCTCCATACACCATATCTCCCTCTTTATTCTCATCATATATGGGTTATCCATCCTATTCAATTTCATCTACTACTTCTTCCTCAATCAGGAGATGTTTACTGTCCGACTAACTGGCTTCCTGCAATCAGTTTCACTATATCCCTGTTCACCACATCGAAACACCTAATACATGAGCTAGAATTATCCTGTGGTAGCTATTGAGCATGATGGGTTGCTTGAGGGCGAATTGGCTGACTACCTTTGCTTCTGATCACTTGCCTCATGTTCTGCTGCTTTTCCACAGTAAGTGCACACTGATATGCTTCAGAAATGGTCCACATCTAGTGAAGATTGAGGATATACTGCAGGAACTGTATAATCCCCCAAATACTGTGCCACCATCTGCTTTTCCGCCTCAGATAAATCATTCTAGGCTATCAATTAATAGAACTCCTCTGTATAATCATAAACCGATCTCGTGCCTTGCCTCAAAGAATGAAGTCGTCGAAACAAGGTTTGGGTGTAGCCGAAAGGAATGAAGTGACATTTCATCTTTTTCTTCATCTTCTCCTAATTAGTGATTTTGGCCTTACCCTGCCTATTTCGTGAACGCCTCAACTGCTCCCACCGTGTAGATGCTCTGCCCTTGAGTTTTATAACGACCAGCCTTACTTTGAAACGATATGGGACTCCCTTATATTCAAAAATGCGTTCTACTTCACTCAACTAATCAACAAATCCTTCAGCCTTCAATGTACCAGGAAACTCGAGAAGATCCACCCGAAAATCGAAGTCTATATGACGATCTTCCCAAACACGGTTCTCCCAGACTAGAGCATGGTTGTGATTCGGGTTTTCAAAACTGGTATCGGAATCGTGACCCTCCAGTTTACGATCATCGAAATCCTGGCTACGAGACGCTGAGTTAACTCCGCAACTTACCTTTGTTAATCCTCAATCGTCGCATCCTGAACGTTATGATCACGATGTAGGACTTCCTCATTCGGAACCTGCCCGTGACGAACACGACTACGACCACCAACCATGATAGGACTGGTGAAATCTCACTCCAAGAAGATGCTAACGCTCTAATACCAATTGATGTCGGGCAATGCAAGCTGGTTTTAGCAGACAATTAATAGGTAAGAAACAAGAAAAAATGTCAAGAAACAAGGAAAATCTTTATTAATCATCCAATAATGCGAGAATAACCCATAAGATGAGTTAAATAACTAGAAAATCTTAATAATCATACCAAAATAAAATAAGAAATAAAAGAGACAATAACCCAAAATCTGGCTCAAATCGGAATCATAATCTATTCTAAAAAGGCAAACGGAATATTACCAACAAAGGGGAAAAATAACTAAAATTGTGGATTCAGAAGGGAAAATAGCGGAGTTTTCCCTCAAAGCCGATGCACAACAAGAGAAGTTTGTGACCACGATGTGCGCGCCGAAAAGAGCTTTCCGAATTGGAGTCATGAGCGCAATTCTGATAATCGTAGCCAAAGTTATGACCAATTAAATACCAAAACGTGTCCAAAAAGGCCCCAATTAGGAAATGTCATTGATTACTTGTCATTTTTACGCTGATCCGCCAACTCATGGTACTTCAACCCTATCAACGAGCTATTAACAACTTGACTTCGTCTAACTCGGATCCTCCTGCATCAAAATCCCGTTTACTTACTCCCCACTCTCTCTCAATGAAGCCCACAGCCACCACCTTCATCTCCTCCGTCGCTGAAGACGACGCCACAATCACCACCTTCACTTGAATCACTAACCATAGTCACCACCTTCACCTACAACCTTCGCGATGGTTAAAGAATTCCCTAATTCAACCCCATCGTCGCTACACCCACTGTTACCACCTCAAATCAGTTTTGACCAGTGGTAAAATTGGTCTTGACCCATGGTTGGGCAAGTTGCACAAGGTGGAGATGAGGCTAACTCATGGGGTCTATAATCGTGGGACGATAAGACGGCATCAGAATTTGCAAAACTCAGATATCGTTTTCGAACTTTCGCGACGTCGTTCTTCTCGGATGAAATCCGAACATTGCAGAGTTGTTTGGGGTGGATTGGGGACATGTTTGGATTCACCTAGGGATGAACATTCGACCAGTGGTGTCGTACGACCTTGGGCATCACTGGATGTTAAGTTTTCGGCAGAAACATGTCACGCTAGAATGGTATTTTGGCTTCCAATTTGAGCTAATTCTTGTTGTTTCATGGCTGGTGAATGGTTGGAGGTGATAGAGTGGAGTGAGGCGAGGTTGTTGGTGGTGGAATTCAGCGGTGAGGCGAGGTTGTTTCTGGTTATTCTTCCAATTGGTTGTGGAATGATTGAAGGTGATAGAGGGGAGTGATTACAAGTAAAGAGAGAGCTACAGAAGAAGATCGCAAGTTTCGTAGCCAAAATTCAAGTTTTGAAAAGTTTCAATTTCACACTTACGAAATTTGAGATGGACAAATTTCGATTAATTATGAAGTTTCGAGATCTAACTAGAGACTTCTCTCTAGCTTGTTTGGAATACGATAGTGACCGAAGTAATGGACATTTATTCACATCGAGCAGCTATCACCTAAATAAGGATAGCACAACAAGGACTAAAATATTGAGAGAGAGAGAGAGAGAGAGAGAGAGAGAGAGAGAGAGATAAGAAGAAAAAGAAAAAGAAGGGAGAAATGACCATTTTATTCAATTCTATATCGGGCATGATCTAAAGAGGGTAAGGCATAACCATTGTAGTGATGTAACTACAAAATAATAATAATTCTGTGATTTTTATAGAAATCAAAATAGCAGTCTCGCGCCTGTAGTAAAATAACCAAAGCTTAAAAATTGATTCTGAATCCTGATAGTTTGGTCGGGATTAGGTAGAGCTGAATTCTAGGAGCTTGAATTATTAGGTTCATCGGTTCCCTTTAGCAGGGATTAGGGTCAACACAAGGAAAAATGCCAAATATGTTAATTTTCAGAGCCTAATTCATTAAGGATTGTTTAGGAATTTATGTTTGAATTGGAGTCCTAATTATTATCAAATTAATGAGCTTAATTCTTGTAAAATTCTATTAAAGAATTGAAATCCTTATAAGGTTAGGTTTTGCCGTATCTTATAAATAGGGAGCTCCATCCATCAAACGGAGAGATGGAGAGAGAAAAAGAGGTAAAAGAAGATAGGTGTGCGATTTTCTCTTGTAAACTTTTCTTTTAACATAGTTAATTATTGTAATGGTGGTAAAAGATATAGTCTCACATTAAGACAAACCTCTATAAATTTTGCGTGTTTTTTGATTATTTATTTTCTTTCTTTAAATTGATTGTTTTTTATGTGATAGAATTAGAATTTATAATTATAAACAATTTGTATCAAAAAAATTTATTTTTATTGAGAGCAATGATGGGTGAAAAAGGAACATCGTTGAGGATCTATAAGTTTGATGGTATGAATTTTACGTTCCGGATACAATAAAAAGCTGCACTATCCTCTTATGAATAAAAAGTAGGAAGGAATGACAAAGGCTGATTGGAAACTCCTTGATCGTCGATATTGGGTTTTATCCGATTAACACTATCGAAGAACGTTAATCATAACGTGGCGGTGGAGAAAACTACGATGGATTTGATGAAGGTATTGTCCGACATATATGACAATCCATTTGCATGTAATAAGGTACATATGATTAAAAAATTATTTAAGTTAAAGATGGCTGAAGATGCTCCAATAGTAAAACATCTCATTAAACCAAATACAATTATCAATCGATTGGTCTCAATCAATATTAAATTTGATGATGAGGTCTATACAATAATTCTATTGGCATCATTACTGAATAGTTGGGACCCTATGAAAGCTGCGGTTAGTAACTCTTTAGACAATGCTAAATTAAGTTCGTGATTCCATTCTTGCCAAAGTAAGTTCAGAAAAGATATTTTGGAGAAGTTTCAATGTCTAGTTCTTTAGCCATGAAGGATGAGATAAATTCATTATTGTCCAATCAAACATAACAATTAACATAGTTACCAAAAGGAAAGAATGCTTCGCAGAATAAATGAGTTTACCTATTAAAAGAAGAATGTGATGGAATATTAACATTTGATAAAGATTCAAGGGAATCATAATTCGGTAGACATATTGACTAAGACTCTTCTGATTGAAAAACTGAAGTTGAACTTCTATTTTGAGACATGAGGAGTTGTTGCCGCTACAAAGGAGTCATTGATGGTGAATTAGTTTCGAAGTGGGAGATTGTTAAATTGTAGTGCCTAATTGATTGAGTATTGTTTAAGAATTTATGTTTGAATTGGAGTCCTAATTATTATCAAATTAATGAGCTTAATTCTTGTAAAATTCTATTAAAGAAATGAAATCCTTGTAAGCTTAGGTTCTGCCCTATCTTATAAATAGGGATCTCTCCTTGGGTTTCTTGATATTCATCCATCAAATAGAGAGATAGAGAGAGAAAGAGAAGTTAGAGAAGATATGTATGCAATTTTTTCTTGTAAACTTTTCTTTTATCATAGTGAATTACTGCAGCAGCGAGAGACGACGTAGTCTACCATTGAGGCAAACCTATATAAATGTTGTGTGTTCTTAATTGTTTATTTTCTTTCTTTAAATTGATTATTCATGGTGAGATACAATTAGAGTTTATAATTCTCTACAAAAAAAAAAATACTAAATATAACAGGATTAGGAGGAAAACCCTATGTATATAAATAAATTAGGCTTGAAGAACTCGTATTCCTACCCTAAATTGAAAGAAATTAAGATAAGTACTCTCACATTCTTCTTCTTAAAGGTCCTTACCCTTTAATTCCTCGAAAAAGTTCTAGCTATAACCCTAAAGCTAAGGGGACATACAGTGGACTTCCTTACTTTAAAGAGACTTGGGTAGTCTATATCAAGGGATATCACAATCCTTAATTTGAGTTGTTGATAATCAGTCTCAAATCGATTTTCGAAAATCGCCCTTTCACCTTTCAACAAATTGAATAAGTTATCTATCCTTAGGAAAAGCTATTTATTCTTGATGGTGGGACGATTCAAGTCCCTATAGTTAACATTCATCCTCATTGATCCATCCTTTAAAAAAAAAAAAAAAAGGGATAGTTCATGTAGTTACTTTGCATAAAACAAATTTTCTGAGCAATACATTATCATATTTACTTTAAGAACATTTAACACCCTCAACTGTGGTCTTTCACTAAAATACACATAAATAACTCCATAGTCATCCAACAGAATTGATTTCAAATCTTAGAGGTAGGAAACTTATGAGACAATCCATCCCAGTTGGTTTGACATTGAAATTCAAGTCATACATCGCACGATGGCCGTTCAAAGTCGAACCTACTCATGAGATATTTTTGTTTCTTTATTCTATGGTTATTAAACACATCGTATAACATCATATAAATCATATTCTAAATCTCCAAAGTATTCTAAATATCTCCACGGTTCATTAGAGATACTCGACAATGTATTTCGACATTAACTCTTCCAACATATTTGTCCTAGTGAAAGATAAGGACATCACAAATTATGTCGTACTCGACCTCTGGATGGTGAAATCTCACAAATTATTTTTACTCATGTGCAATACACTGAAAATAAGTATTTAAACATAACATCAAAGTTACAAGTTTTATAACGAGTTATTTTTACTCATGTGCACCCTGACGCATTACTAAAAATGAGTTTCTTAGC
The DNA here is from genome assembly GCA_903798235.1 of Fraxinus ornus. NCBI lineage: Eukaryota > Viridiplantae > Streptophyta > Magnoliopsida > Lamiales > Oleaceae > Fraxinus > Fraxinus ornus. The sequence continues at coordinate 75,001 of CAIGRF010043172.1, read as the reverse complement.
ATTAACCTTTCCAAATAAATAATCCAGGAAAGTGTTAGAGAGTTTAATATATTTAAAAAAATAATTGAATAAACTTAGAAAAAATTTCGAGAAATAACAGAAAATTTTAGCATGCATTTTTTTTCCCCAATCACGAGATGCAAAAATTATTTTAATCTAGCAAACATCAATAGAAATTACGAAAAATTAAGAGAACGTAAAACTCATATATGTACAACATGTCAAAATTTGGGGTCCCAACGCCTAGGTTTAAAGCATGAAAATATTTTCAAGGATACTAAGATTGTATTCAAGGTCATCGTTTGATGCAGTTGAAAAATACTATAATAAATTCTACATGTCTCCAATCGACATGATTTTAGTTCTATATGATAAATAACTCGAAAGAGTCACTTTTCAATTGGAATAAAGCTGAAATTCAAAGTATAAAATCTTTAATGAATTTTTAAACAAGGACAGAATGCTGGAATTTATGAAGTGAAACATGTCCCAAACTCATAAAACGATAAAGGAATTCAAAGGATAGTTTCATTCTCTACAAAGTAAAATAACGTGTCCAACAAATGAAATATACTTAATAATGTTTAAAGTACATTTGACGAGAATTCTTGGCCCAATGGCATATCAATCCATCCCCCGATGACGAGTAACGTAATCTGCACCTGAAATTGGTAAAGTGAGGGATAAATGTAACACATTATACCCAATGAAATGCTTGCTACTCTACAATCAATCCAACATGCAATTACATTTAAAATTCTCTTGTATAGAGAATTATAGCAACATGAAAATGACAATTAAAGCAAGCACTGCAAATTAATGTGAATGCTAAACTATAGCCCAAACTTAAAAGATTGTAATATTTCATGATTTTTTTCTGTAGGAGCTACAAACTAAGGCAATTAAATTCCTATATAACGGCAAAATTGAGAAGACTTGAAAACAATTGCTGATCTAAAACTTTATCGTTCAATTGTTAGACAATAGTGGACTTTCCGCAACAGAAAGAAAGAAAATATACCTACACTCGCATACATGGTGTGCATTGTCAGAATATTGGAACCATCATTTAGGGAAAGCGACTAGATTTCGACACAAGGGACTCTATTAGCTTACCGGAGTGAAGTCAGCACCTCCTCCCACTTGAACATTTACTTCAACCATAAGCTTTATTCGTCATCCTTCAAATGCATATATGCCCTGACAGAGGCATATAAATTATTGTTACCCCATTAAAAGAAAATAAAAGAAAGAATGAATGAAGTACAATTTAGTAACTACTGGTGTCGTGAGGTCTTTTCCGCACTTGCAAATAAGGTTCAATATATTTCTTATAATAAATCAATAAAAAGAGTACTTTCTTGCACTTATTAATTATAATTGAGCCAAAATGGAAGTTTCTTTTACCTACATTATATTTATAACTATAACACTAAAAACATTTACATAGTATTTTAACTTTGTTTCAAAAGATCTTTTTAACTTTATTGTGAAACTCCATCGTTTTAGAAAGTTCTTTTACCAAACATTATTTAAACGGGTAAATTTTCATTTGTCACTAAACATTCAATGAAGTCTCAACTCAGTCATTGGATTTTAATACAGTTTCAAATTTCACCACTTTGTCATCTTCCATCTCCCAAATTGATGAAAAATTACTTAATTGACACGACCTTCTTATCGATACATGGTATCCTAATTTACCCCTCCCCAACATTATAAAATCTTAAAATGAGAAAGATATGACTTGCAATCTTTTAGGGTGTGTCTGATAAATATTATTGAGGAAAAAATGTATTTTAAATAGTGATATGATGATGAATATATTTTTAAAAAATAAGAAAAAGTTATTGATGTATTGAAAATATTATTTTATTGAAAAATGTGTTGTTGAAATTGAGTTTTTAAATAATGTATTTTGAAAGAATGTGGGGCTTAATCTTACAACATTGCCACTACCTAATTTTATCATTTTCTTTTCTAGTGTATCGTGAAGAGATAACTTAGATATGTCAATCCGGGTGGTCCGGTCCGGGCCGGGTCTGCCCGTCAACATGTGAGCCCGTTAACGGCCCACGTGAAAAAAGCCCTCCCGCTGCGGGTTCCGGGCCGGTTACAGGTCGGCCCACAATTTTGGACTACAACCCAGGCCCGCCCGCTGACCCATCCGGGTCGAGCCCATGCAGGTCATGGATTGCGGTTCGTTCCGGTTTGGCCCGTATGATTGTATAAATAAAATTATAAAAATATAGAATTTTTCATATTTATAACAAAAAATAT
>CAIGRF010043172.1:35940-65790 GCA_903798235.1 Fraxinus ornus | reverse complement strand
ACTACTATCAACTCACATGCCACTCCCCTTAATTTAAGGACAAGTTACCTAATATTTTAAATCTATTTCATCACATATCTTAGTTGGTTTTCAACCAAACTAGACTTACATTTAGAAACCACAATTACAACATTTAGCCCCTGTTTGATTCACATTATTTTTTTCATTCTTATTCTTCTACTCATTTTCAACCACACATTTTTCAATAAAATAATATTTTCTGTCACATCAATAATTTTTCTTTATTTTTCAACCACACATTCTCTATCAATCTACTATTCCAAAGTACATTATTCCAAAATAATGTGGTTCAAACACACATTAAATCCCAACTTTCAGGTTGCAAAAATATTGTTCGTTTTAAATATCGCAAGTGCACGGAACCGTTAACAAATAGTAAAATAGATTTTTGAATTCAAATATCGTACCCACACAGATTTTACTAGTTTAAATTAAAATAAATTCACTTTAACCGAAATAATGAAATCTCATGATTTTTCTAAAACTAAATTGTCGCTAACTATTATAATGAAAAATACAAGATCTAACTTAATGAAAATTGACTCAAGATCGTAGTAAATGCAAGTTTGATGAAAGTACAATATGAAAAACGCGTTAGGATCTCGAGTCCCCTTATATCAATCACTTTTAACTCCAAACCTTACAATTTGATCAAATAATTCAATTATGAAGATCATTATTCCTAAATTGTTTAACAATTACTATCGAGTAGAATTAAACATATCCTCACACGTAATCCGACTATATTTCTATAACGGATACGCACATATAAGAATACTTTAAGGATTTGTGAACAATAAAGACCACGTAGATCATATCGGTATATTTCTATCGTCCATCGGAATTTACGACAATTACACTATATCTAACTTATTTTCAATCTTTGAAAGGTAAAACAAAAAACAATACTCATACATCCATTGCGCATATAATTGTAGAGAATAATAAATTCATGTCGATCATTCAATAATTGAAAACGTGATTTGAATGTCAAAAAGAAATAAAATCATGAGTTATAGGATGATGATACAAGATTCATAGTAATCCTAACACTAAAAATACTTAGCTACTCATATGTCAGAATTAAACAAATAAAAGTTAGAAGACATCATCAATAATTGACGAAACATAATTAATTTCCTAAAATTCTTGCAAAAATTATCGATCGGAACAAAAATTCTGAAATTATTTTCTATTGCTTCTGCATATCGGTCCCCGTTTTCTGTCTGCCCTTTTCCCTATTTTATGCGTGTGTATCTCATTTTTTTCCTCCTAACTGTCGCCAGCTTGTTGTTTTGTGAAAGGAATCTAATGCCGAGCTTCTGTCTCGAGAATTATTCTAATTTCCAGCTAAATTGATTGAATTTCATTCCAATTGCAAGTCCAAGTGGCAAGGCTCAATATGATTAATTCCCTTTCAAATCGGTTTGGAGCCAAAGTAGTGAAATATTTCTCATCAAGGCCTCTCTTGTTTCAAATAATACAATTTAGTCCTTGAGCGCATTTATTCATCCAACCCTTGTCCTCTTCAGTTTCTAATTTAATGAGATTTGATCCCAAAACTACAAATCTCATTCAATTTCATACTTCTTGATCAATATTTGCTTCAATCTCTGGTTTTCTCCTAACATAATAAAAAAATAAACAAATAATTTTTTATAAAACTCATAATAATACTAACAAAAACCACTTTTGATTACTCAAATAAGTTTAATTTTTATACTTATCAAACACCCACAAACTAAAATATTTGTTAGTCCTCGAACAAAACAAAACAAAACTTAGGAGTAACTTATATCACTAACCTAAACAAATTCGAGTCCAAAACTAAAATAAGATAAAATTAACCTAAGTTAAGTAACATGCAATAATAAAATGACACAAAAGCTTAGTAAAATGGCCCCGAATAAGTGCACAAAAATGCACTTATCAAACACCCACAAACTAAAACATTTGTTTGTCCTCGAACAAAGCAAAACAAGACGTAAGGCATAAAATACACGACTACCTTAAGCAAATCACAATTAAGATATTCAACGGTGAATTACTTCCTATATGCCTCAAGTTCAAATTTAAAGTGACACTTTAAAAAGATCCAAACAATATCAAAAATAATATTTTACTTATTCGATGTTCGATTTAATTGTGATTAGCCAACATTGAAGTCACACTCGTACTAGAACACAATTAATCAAGTATTGTTGATTTACTCATAATTCCAATCCTGTTGTGGTCAGTTTTTTCTTACACCTCTCATGCAAAATCACTTCTTATACTTTTCTCTACAATCTAGCTGTATTTTTAACACTTGGGTTCCTAATAATCATTAAAAATCATTTTTCCATACAAAGTGATCGGAATTAGTTACTTGTAAACCTAGAATGGAGATGGTAAGTATTTCTCATAGTTACACCGCCAGTCTCCAGAGTTGAATTTCAAAGTTCTTATCGATTGTCTCTCACTTTTTGTAATCTATGCCCCTTTTTTCTTTCTTTATTTTGCTGTGAATATAATTTGATTGTTACTTTTTTTTGGGACATCTTATGTGCAAGTCTTCTCTCCCTTAAGCATTCTAAATAATCCATGTGACAAGCTTTATGTCAATGACTTTCCAGTCAGATGACCATAGGACATCAGGTTTTAGATATCCTAGCAGGTTTAATCACTCAACTCATAAATGCTACGAAGAGAAGTATAAGATGTATCACGTTTTCTTTAAATATGGAATCCGAATTTTAAAATTGGTCAGTACTCGTTCTAGACTTCTTAACTCAAACAAATATCATCATAAACGGCAAACCACTCAACGCTATATTATACACAATTTTTAGGTTTTTCAATAGCTGGCCTTTTTATTGATTTGTGGAAGGTTGTGGGTCTTGATATTGGTTGAAGCATCTTAAGAGCATCAATATTTCTTCGTGTTCGCGCTGCTATCGTTAATTCATAGTATTCACGGTAGCATGGTACTTAGAGTGGCATGTATAGCTTCTTCTCCATCTTCTTGTTGTTTGATTGCTCTTCTGTGTTCATGTAGTGTTGTCTGGATCGAATATCTCAACGTGGGTCTAAAGTTCACCCCTCCCAGCCTACAAATGCTTGGTGGGAGTATTGCTAGCATGTCAACATATGCTTTTCCTGGTTCTAAATCTGCTCCCCTTTATCTTCTTTTTCATATTTCCCCTCTGCATTCCTTAATGCCTCATTCAGGGTCTTATGACTTGCGCTTCTAATCTTTTAATTTTTGTAAGGTACAAAATCGGAGAAGATTTCTTTTCAACCTCTGATGGCATCATTGGTACCCGAGATCTCTTGCACAGCGCTGAAATGAAACTTGGGAATAAGGACATCACTAATTGCGTCAAAGATGTGAGCCCCATAATCCAAATTATGTCCCATGGCAAATCGATACAACATAGTTATCCTGGCTTGGTAAATTTTACTTGTATGTGATGTTGAACCTATGTTCGTTGAGAGAACATGATGGAAGAACCTCATCTCATGTTTTATTTCATCGTGTTGTACAATATTGCTTTTTGGCCACGATTTTTGACGGTCCAAATGATAGATGAATTGAGTCACTTCCTCCCAATTTGTAATTTCTGACAGATCTGATCCCTCTTCAACATAATAAAAATCTGTGATAATCTCTGAATTGGAAAGGACCCACAATCCCTGTACATAAGCCTCATAATAATGTTCATTTTTCTCATCACTGATGCTAGCATTAAAAGTTGCCATCAATTCCTTGACCACCGCCATGCATATTTTGTGAGGTTTGGTGCATAACTTTTTCCGACCCAATCCTTTTACGACTGCGGGAATGCCCAGATGAGAAGCCCATAAAGATACTTTGCTCGTTTTGTGACTTCTTCCGAAATATATATCATATGGGAGTGGTTTGGATCGGGCCCTTTTTCCCGTATTCAATGGCTCGGATACCTCTTTGCCTTGTCGTGTAGATGAGGCTCTTGGAAGCATTGTTGATATGTAGTTATCCTACAAAAATAAAATCTCACTTTATACAAATTTACATAGAAATTAAGCAAAATTCATGTTTGTCAAAACAAAGTATAATGTAATGTTATGCGCAACATGTATTCTATATGATTCTTTTTATATGTGGGTGTTTGTCGAGGGGAAAAGTACCCCCAAAATAATAGTTGTAGTATTCATAGGCAACTAAAAGAATTAGATGAAAAGTTTTGATTGGGGATTTTTATCAAACATGCTAAGGGCTATGGAGAATGCAAAGTAGAATGACCAATTTTTTCAATATTTATCAAAGCCCATATATTGTATCATATAATTCTAATCAAATCTCAACGTGTAATTCAACACTTCATGTCCATACTGTTGGCAAATAATAATTTTACCGTACAATAATTTATGAATAAACAGTTGTGCAGAATATCGACTTGCAAAAATAAACGAAATAAAAATGATAATAATTGAGGTAAGAGTTCGACTCTTTCTCTTTAAGACGATAATGTCCCGCATTGGTGCAACGATCTTCCGGCACTCATTACCAAAGATACAACGAACTTGACTTGTAATAGTAGCACTCCAAATTACAAAACCAGCGAACCTACTAACGACTTTTATCTCTCTGAAAATTGGAGGACTAAAATGCACAAAATAATATTTGAGGCCGAAATGCAAAATATGGAATAATGCGAGAAGAAATGAATAGAATTTGCAAGATAGGAAAATCAGAATTGATTTGGAATAAATAAAATTTCGGGTATGGGGACCTTTATATAGAAGTTGAAAAGTTGAGTTCAAAATACATAATAGCCGAAAAGTTGTGTCTTCAACAAACACAAGCCATTTGGACAGACAGCTCAACTGTCAACCACCAATTTCTAAAAGATGCCACGTGTCGTGTATGGAAAATTCGGGAAAATAAATAATATAAATATGTGACCGTGACCGTGACCGTGACCGTGTCGTGCCGTGCCAAACCAAGCTGATTAGTCGGACGGACGGACGGCCTGCCATGGTGCGCACGTGTGGGCTTTGGCTCAGCCTACTAGCATATAGGTCATCTTTCCTTCAAAGACTATTGGTGCTCTTTAGGGCCCAAACCTAAGTACCGAACTTGAGTAATATAAATTGGTTTCTATTCTTCTAGTTTCCTATGCGGCATTGTCATTTTTCAAATTTCCACCAATTTTTATTCCCAATTTATTTCAACTTCAAATTGTCATCTTTTGACCTTAATTTCTCATTCATCCTAAATTAATTTTGAGAAAATAAATAGATTATATTAATCTACCCATGGAAATGAACACAATCAGCTAAAAAACTCTTTTGTCTAACTAACGGGACCCACTAAAATAATTCGTCAAACTAATTAATTAAAACCAAATTTCCAACAATCCCTCACATGAATGTAAATTAATGCAATAGACTATGTAGACCCTATAGAAAGATTAGGTGGAATGTTATTGCATCCAGATAGGTACCTTATGGGTTGAAACCTTCCGTAGTATAATACTATCGGATTTATTTGGCTAATCAGTGAACGCGGTTTCTTAAACTATCAGCCATTGGTGTAAACTAATAAAATAGTATCAACAGAATAACATTCCTAACATTTTCAAGTTCTCATTGTTGTGTTCATTTTGCCCCTGAACAACTCTTGGATTTCATAGGTACTTTAGAAAATTCAAGCCTTTGAAATTTTCACATAGAAGTGGCCCCACTTCACACTTGTATATGTGATCTCCTATTAAGAGTACCTAACATGCCTCACTTAGATAGTCCAAGATATAGGAATCATTAAAAGTATAACTTAACATAAAATTTTCTACAGATAGCATTTTCTTATCGTATGAATAGGTAGAAGTTAACTTTGAAGTGATATTTGAATCTAGTTTATATCGTGTCATTTACGCACTTGCTTGTGTTTAGTTTATTTCTCTATATTTGTGTGTTCATTGGATTAAAATTTTGAGTAATTAACAAAAAAGTTTTAATAACCAATTCACCCCCCTCTTGGTTAGACAATCTTGAGCTTTTAATTGGTATCAGAGCTCGGTACTCACTCTTTAAGATTTCACAATCTTGAGTTATGGCCAACACCGTGTTTTAAAATCTTGAGGGGCATTCTACAAACCGACCTCCTTTCTTTGATGGCACACATTATGATTTTTGGAAGGCTAGAATGATTATTTATGTTCAATCTTGATTATGACATTTAGGAAATAATCGAATATAGTCCCTATGTGCCAACAAAGGCTATTAAGATAGATGGTAAACCCGATCAAAGTATTCCTAAATTGAGAGAGGAATACGATGAAGATAGAAGAAAATTGTCATTAAATGCTAAGGCCAAGAATCTGCTCTACTGTTCCCTAGATAGAAATGAATCCAATAGAATTAGCACACGTGGTTCGGCTCATGAAATTTGGCATGTTCTCGAAGTCACTCATGTTAGAACGAATAAAGTTAAGAAAACTAAGATAAATATGTTGGTTAAAGNGTGACCGTGACCGTGACCGTGACCGTGTCGTGCCGTGCCAAACCAAGCTGATTAGTCGGACGGACGGACGGCCTGCCATGGTGCGCACGTGTGGGCTTTGGCTCAGCCTACTAGCATATAGGTCATCTTTCCTTCAAAGACTATTGGTGCTCTTTAGGGCCCAAACCTAAGTACCGAACTTGAGTAATATAAATTGGTTTCTATTCTTCTAGTTTCCTATGCGGCATTGTCATTTTTCAAATTTCCACCAATTTTTATTCCCAATTTATTTCAACTTCAAATTGTCATCTTTTGACCTTAATTTCTCATTCATCCTAAATTAATTTTGAGAAAATAAATAGATTATATTAATCTACCAATGGAAATGAACACAATCAGCTAAAAAACTCTTTTGTCTAACTAACGGGACCCACTAAAATAATTCGTCAAACTAATTAATTAAAACCAAATTTCCAACAATCCCTCACATGAATGTAAATTAATGCAATAGACTATGTAGACCCTATAGAAAGATTAGGTGGAATGTTATTGCATCCAGATAGGTACCTTATGGGTTGAAACCTTCCGTAGTATAATACTATCGGATTTATTTGGCTAATCAGTGAACGCGGTTTCTTAAACTATCAGCCATTGGTGTAAACCAATAAAATAGTATCAACAGAATAACATTCCTAACATTTTCAAGTTCTCATTGTTGTGTTCATTTTGGCCCTGAACAACTCTTGGATTTCATAGGTACTTTACATAGAAGTGGCCCCACTTCACACTTGTATATGTGATCTCCTAAGAGTACCTAACATGCCTCACTTAGATAGTCCAAGATATAGGAATCATTAAAAGTATAACTTAACATAAAATTTTCTACAGATAGCATTTTTTTATCGTATGAATGGGTAGAAGTTAACTTTGAAGTGATATTTGAATCTAGTTTATATCGTGTCATTTACGCACTTGCTTGTGTTTAGTTTATTTCTCTATATTTGTGTGTTCATTGGATTAAAATTTTGAGTAATTAACAAAAAAATTTTAATAACCAATTCACCCCCTCTTGGTTAGACAATCTTGAGCTTTTAATTGGTATCAGAGCTCGGTACTCACTCTTTAAGATTTCACAATCTTGAGTTATGGCCAACACCGTGTTTTAAAATCTTGAGGGGCATTCTACAAACCGACCTCCTTTCTTTGATGGCACACATTATGATTTTTGGAAGGCTAGAATGATTATTTATGTTCAATCTTGATTATGACATTTGGGAAATAATCGAATATAGTCCCTATGTGCCAACAAAGGCTATTAAGATAGATGGTAAACCCGATCAAAGTATTCCTAAATTGAGAGAGGAATACGATGAAGATAGAATAAAATTGTCATTAAATGCTAAAACCAAGAATCTATTCTATTGTTCCCTAGATAGAAATGAATCCAATAGAATTAGCACACGTGGTTCGACTCATGAAATTTGGCATGCTCTCGAAGTCACTCATGTTGGAACGAATAAAGTTAAGAAAACTAAAATAAATATGTTGGTTAAAGAATTTGAAAACTTCTTTATGAAACAAGATGAGCCTATTGTTGATATGATTACTCATTTCACAGACATCTTAAATGGTTTAAAAGGTTTTGATAAAAAATATACTAACGGTAAATTTGTGAACAAAATGCTTAGATCACTTTCGGAGGAATGGAGCCCCATACGGATGCTTATAGAAAACACAAAGGATGTGAATACATATCCTTTGAAAGAATTGTATAAAACATTGATAACCTATGAACTCAACAATGCTGAGATCAAGGAAAAGACAAGTAAGAGCAAAGAGGAATCGAAAGAGACTCCTAAACGACAAATTACACTAAAATCGACAATCGATGAAGAAACATCAACCAACAACATGAGCTATGAAGAGCTCAATGATCTAGTCCTTCTCGTCAAGAAATGGAGAGCATCCCAAAACAATAGAAAGTTTCAAAGGAAGGACGACAAAGGAGAAGAAATGAGCATGAAAATTATTTGCTACGAATGTGACAAACCAGGTCACAAAATAATCGAGTGCCCGAACAAAAAGAAAAATTTCAAGAAAAAGGCACTTCAAGCTACTTGAGATGATAGTGACGATGAAGACTAAAATGAAAGTGATGATCAAGATGAAATAACTAACACGTGTTTCATGGCCCTCGAAAATGAGGTAAGTACAAAACAAATTCTTATGATAAGTTACTTAATTCTTATGATTATTTGCTTGAAGATTTTGAAAATTTTACCTTAGGTCACTCTATTGTTAAAAAGAAAAATTCTTTATTGAAATACGAATTAAAGAAAACTTTAGAAAAATCAAAGGAAAAAGTTGATTACGATCTATTAATTAAGGAAAACATTTTTTTTTTTTGAAAGAAGAGGTTGAAGATTTGACAAAAGTCATTTACAAATTTACCGAAGCAAGAAGAGTTTTGATCTAATGCTTGGAAATAAAAAATGTTTGTTTGACAATGGGGGAATCGGATTCAAACCCTCTTTAAAACAAAAATCTCTTAAAAACATGTTCATTAAGACTTCAAACACCGCTTGTACCTTTTGTAATAAAATTGGACGTGTGTCTTTTAATTGTTTAGCTAAAAAGAAATTATATTTTGAGAACAAAAATAAGAGGATTAAAGAATCCTTAAAAACTAACTACCAAAGGACCCAAGTTTGTATGGGTACCAAAATCAAAAACTAAATTATTTTTGTAGGTACCGAAGAAAATAAAAAACAAATGGTTCTTAGATAGTGGATGTTTTAAGCACATGACCGGAGATCAATCACTACTTTCAAATTTCAAAAGAAATGATGGAGATCATGTAACCTTTGGATACAATGCTAAGGGGAAGATTGTTGAACATTAGAAATTACCCATCTCCCTCAATCGAAAATGTTTTATTGGTTGGTAACCTCAAGCATTACTTGCTAAGTATTAGTCAATTACGTGATAAATGTTATAATATAAAATTCAATTCTTCCAAATGTCTAATTAAGGATGCTACATCAAAATAGGTAATTTTCATTAGGAGCCGAAATAAAGATGTTTATATCATAAATATTGAACATGAGAATAATGAACATTGCTTACTTGGATTAAAAGATGAAACTTGGATTTGGCATAGAAGGCTAGGTCATGTGAACATGGACCTTATTTCAAAAATTTCTAAAAATTATTTTGTGAAAGGATTACCAAACTTGAAATTTGAAAAAAAACAAAATTTGCGATGCTTGTCAATTTGGAAAGCAAGTTAAGAGCCCTTTTAAACCAAAAATTCTCTCTTCAACAACAAAACCATTACAATTTCTCCACATGAATNCTTAAAGGCTTTCAAACATTTTTGTAAGAAAGTAGAAAATGAAAAAGGTCACACTATTACTACTATTAGAAGTGATCATGGTGGAGAATTCGACAATCTTGCATTTGATAACTTTTGTAATGATAGTGGATATGAACATAATTTTTCGACTCCTAGAACTCCCCAACAAAATGGTGTAGTAGAAAAAAAGAATCGCACATTACAAGAAATGGCTCGGACCATGCTAAATGAAAATAATTTACCAAAATATTTTTGGGCCGAAGCCGTCAATACCACATGTTATATTTTAAATAGCGTCTTGGTTAGTCGTAAGAAGACCAAAACTCCATATGAGCTTTGGAAAAATGGAATTCCCAACATCGGTTATTTCATAGTGCTCGGTTGCAAATGTTTCATTTTAAACACAAAAGACAATTAAGCTTCAATGGTTTGGTCATTATGTCCTCCGCCTGATCCTAAGTCCCACAATGAACTAATTCAATTGTACCTTCCTTAGTAAGATTCCTTAAAAAATGAAACCTCACATCAATATGCTTGCTGCGACCATGCATAACTGGATTTTTAGACAGCTTGATGATTGAACTGTTGTCACACATCACAGTAGTACAACCCCTATTAGAATGTCCCAGCTCCTTTGAAATTCTCTTCATCCCGAGTCCTTGACAGGAACAGATTGCAGTTACCACAAACTCAGCTTCTGTGGTTGATAAAGTCACAATAGTTTGTTTTTTTTTAACACCATGAAACAGCACTAGAACTCATTAAAAACACATAACCAGGTGTACTCTTCATGTCTTCCATATCTCCGGCATAGTCGCTATCCGTAAAAGCCAACAACTCACCATCTCTTCCTTTCTAATAATGAATTCCATAGTTCACAATCCCTTTTAAGTATTGAAGTGCTATCTTAGCTGCCTGTAGATGAGTCTCCATTGGGTTTTCCATATATCTACTTGTGAGACAAATAACAAACATCATGTCTTATCTCGTGGCAGTGAGATACATTAAACTACCCACCAGTTGCTTGTAGTACGTATCATCAACAAAGTCTCCATTTTCGTCTCTGCTCATTTTAAAAATTGGAACTATTGGACTACCCATCAAATTACTTGCCATCATACCAAACCTTCTCAAAACCTCCAATGCAAATTTCCTTTGGCATATATAAACACTATCAGACTTTTGTAGAGCCTCGATCCCAAGAAAAAACCTCATCTTTTCCAAGTTAGACAAATCAAACGCTCTTAACATAGAGCTTTTAATTCAGACATCATAACTTCATCATTACCAGTAAAAAGTAAATCATCAACATAAACACTTACAATGATAATTTTTCCTTCTATGATTCTCTTTGTGAATAATATATGCTCTCTATCACACCTCCGAAACCTTTCACCAATGAAATGTGCTTCGATTCGACTAAACCAAGCTCGTGGAGCTTGTTTTAATCCATATAGGTCCTTGTAAAGCTTGTAAACTAGATGCTTACTGCCCTTTTTTCATATCTTCTTGGCTGTTCCACATAAACATCTTCACTTAGCTCACCATAGAGAAAAGCCGACTTGACACCCATCTGAAAAATCTCCCAATTCTTCTATGTAGCTAGAGCAATAATCATCCTTACTATATCCATCATTGTCATTGGTGCAAAAACTTCTGTATAGTCCACTCCTTGTTTCTTAAAGTACCCTTTAGCACCTAAATGAGCCTTGTACTTATCAATTTTTCCATGCTCATTATATTTAGTTTTGTAAACCCACTTCACTCCTAATCTTTTGGCCCCAGCGGCAGCTCAATGAATGTCCATGTTTGGTTCTTTTCGATGGATTTGATTTCACTGTTCATGGCCAATCTCCAATTTGCACTCTTCACAGCTTTTTCAAAATACAATGGATCAGTTGACATCACTAATGTAATATGAACTTCATCCTCAAATAGACCTTCACCACTAATATAATCACCCATCCACGTATGAGGTTGCCTCTCATGAGATTGCCTCAACTCCCTCTTTCTCTCTTCACCATCACTAGAACCATCTCCCTCTTCTGTAACTCCTTTATAACGAGTCTCTCCTACCTCTCCATCAGTATTTTCTCCATTCCCATTTTCACTAACCTCTTTTTCATTCTCACCATCACCATCACCCCATTCTAATTCTACTACTATTTATTTTCATAACTCACATCCTAATCCCATTGCTTTTCTTCTTCAAAAATTACATCTTTACTTACAACAACTTTCTTAGTAACAGGATCGAATAGCCTATAACCTTTTGATTGCTCACTAACTCCCAATAGCACACAAGTAATGCTTCTATTATCAAGTTTAGTCATCCTTTCTTCTGGAACATGAACATGTGCTAGGCAACCAAAGACCAAAAAATAATCTATTAATGGTTTCACTCCACTCCAAGCCTCCTTTGGTGTAACATCCTTGGCTGCCAATGTAGGACACCTGTTTAGGACATAAATAATCCAGTTCACTGCCTTCGGCCAAAAAATCTTGGGAATGTTTTTGTCAGATAACATGGAACGAATAATGTTCACCAAGGTTATATTTTTCCTTTTAGTTATACCATTCTGTTGCGGAGTATAAGCAGTGGTCAACTGCCTCTTGATCTTACTTTGTTTGCGAAAATCATTGAACTCATTTGAATTTAATTCTTCTCCTCTATCGAGGCGAAAACACTTAACGAATAACCATGTTTCTTTTTCAACCATAGTCTTAAAGCATTTAAAAGAATTTAAAGTCTCTATCTTCTCTGCCAAGAAAAACACTCATGCTTTTCTACTATAATCATCAATGAATAACAAATTGTACCTTTTGTTGCTATTAGATGTAGGAGTGATCGGACCACTAATATCTGCATGAATAGATTCCAACTTCTGAGTTGCTTTGCAAGTACTCTTCTTTGGAATAGGGCCACGGTGTTGCTTTCCGTTGATACAATCAGTGCATGTCATACTTGAGGCAGAGAGTTGAGGAAGTCCATGTACTATGTTCTTATACATCAAGGTTCTTAAACCCTTGTAACTCAGATGCCCATACCTCCGATACCAAAGATGAAACAAGTTTTGAGTTCTTGTGTGAAAGCATTGATCAGATTGTACTTGAGAGTGAGCTTGAGATTGAGGCAGCAAGGTAAACATCCAATTGGCATTCATGTTGGTTTGAATTATCAAACCCTTCTCTGGATGAAATATGTTGCACATCCCTCCCTTGATCAAAATAGCCCAGCCTTTTTCTTGCAACTACCCTATGATCAAAAGATTATTTCTCAACTTTGGAATGTAGTATACCTCAGCAACAACATGATTGACTCTATTCAGCAGTAGCTTCACACTTCCCTTTCCCATCACATCTATCTTAGTGGTGTTCTCCAATTTTACTGAATGTTGAAATTTTTCATTGAGTTCATTGAACATAGTTCGATCTCTACATGTGATTAGAACACCTTGAATCAAGGAACCATGCATCTTCTCTTCTGGTCTAATACTCCACATAAGACATCAAAAGCATTTATTCCTCCTCATCAAGCTCTGTATAATTTGCTTCTTTGTTTCCAGAAGGACATTCAAACAAAAAATGTCCAAGTTGATGGCATCGGTAACACTCTACAGTTGCCTTGTTGAAGTCTGCTAGACCTCTTCCTCTTTCTTTGTAGGTACCACGACCCCTTCATCCTTCAAATGTTACATTCAAAGCATGTTCCTCACCATTACGTCTCTAAAACTTCTGTTCATGCACTATTAATGAGCTTTGTAACTCATCAACAGTAAGAGCATCAATGTCCTTTGACTCCTCAATAGAACATACAACATAGTTGAACTTCTCAGTTAAAGAGCGTAGAATTTTCTCCACCACTCTAATATCCTGCATATCTTCTCCATAAATTTTCATCTTGTTGGCCATTGTCATAACCCTAGAGAAGTACTGTGTCATTCCTTCACCGGACCTCATCTCAAGAGTTTTAGATTTTCTGCGGAGAGCTTGAAGATGAGACCTCTTGACCCTTGCATTTCCTTCGATTTGTTTTTCATGGCATCCCATATATCTTTGGCAGCATCCTTCTTGAGAATGGTGTCAAGAATAGTCTGATTGATTGCTTGGAAGAGATAGTTCTTCACTTTCAAGTCCTTCAACTTCATCTCATCATTCTTCTTTCCCTGTGAATTTGTTTGCACTGATTCACTTGCTGGCTCAATATAGCCATGCTCCACCAGCCCCCAAATTTCCTTAGATCATAAAAAATTTCCAGCAACATGCTCCAATGGTTATAGTGACCATCAAAGCGAAGAATGGTTGGCTGTATAAAACTCTCTTCTGTAGTTATCTTCTGTACTGCTTCAAGAACTTCAAAGATTGCTGCTTTGAATTGTTAGACCCGATGGGGGCTTTGATACCAGATTGTTGGGAACTTTGATCTAAAATGAAACTAAGAACAAGAACACAACAAGCTGGATTGAATGACTTAGTTTTATTAACAATAACTTTGGCTTAAATAGACATTCAATACACGATCTTAACATAAATGAGAAAGCGGCCCACTTCGCGGAAATAAAGTCGAGTGGTAACAGAAACTTGGAACAATTCAAATGTATATAGATGTCCTTAAAGACTAGGACTTTCCCTGAAGACCAGAACATTATTCTAACAAAAAAAAATGCAGTAAACTCCTTCACAACCGAGGAGAAAAAAGTTCCATTTAGTCTTTGCATTTTCTTCAATTCTACTTTGGAAAATTCGTTTTTTTTAAACATCTAATATGTTAATCTAGGCCTATGACATCTTCATCTGTACTTCTAATCTCTCGATCGCTACTTCCCATCTCTTGATATGTAGTATTAATCTATTAACCTCTAATTCTAATTCTAATTCTAATTCTAATTCTCTCATCGACCTCAACAACATAAGAATTACTTGCTTTGACCAGTTACATATAGATGGGGCAAATAAAGCAAACTCGTAGCAATTATTTTCTGGAAAGAATTAAATTATGGTTTGTAAGACAAAAAAATTAGCACATGCGACTATAAATAAAGAATCTTCTTGTATAGAGACGAAGTTGACTAATTTTTCAAAGGGTAAAGATAAAAACCGGATAAAAAAGGTTGAGAAATGTCTCTACTTGCCTAAAGGTTGGGGACAAATACCACTCATCTCCATCTCATTTATATAGACCGACTTTCCTTATTTTCTTGTTCCAAATTATAGTCATTTTTTTATTGATAATGTATTTATTTTATTCGTTTACTAATATTTCATTATTTTATTTGTCTAGTTATAATCAATTTTTCTCACTTAAACTTGAAATTGTACAAATTTTAATTTACATATTCCTTTGAATCATCCAAATATATACACACGGTTTTCGAAGGGAGTAGAGTTCAAGTTGTTCATAGTATTTCCCACCATTATGTTTAAATTCTAAATATTGCTACTAATTGTTAATAATTAAGTAAAGATAAATTAGGATTTTTTATTTTTTTGCAAAATTGTTTTTTCAATAATATTAAATAAAATTTCTTAATCTATGTGAAAAACAAAATCAACCCAGAATGAAGGAAGTACAATGTATCCTTTATTAATTTATGAAGCTTTGAAAAACTTTAGCCCCTATTTGACAACCATTATTTGTCAAAAGCAATATTTCGAACAATAAATTTTAGAAGAATGTGTGATTTAAAAGTAATTTTTTTTTGAATTTATATGAATAATATTTTATTATGTAAATATGATTGAAAATAAGTATATAGAATTTTTTTTTTAAATAATGATTGTGGAATAGGACTTAATTTAATAAGATTCATCTTTTGTTTAGTTCTATTAAAATTTGTTTGAAATTAACATTTAAAAATTCAATTTTGAAAATTAAAAAGTCAACCCCACTTGGATACCCCGTTATCGTGAATTCCACCAAATCCTGAACGGGACACTCCCATAGAGAATCTAGACATCCTATTGTATCCCAATCCTGTGCATCACATCCGTCACCAAAAAGAAAAAAAGACATATTCATGCCCAGATTTGCATATGCCTACAAATATACAGATCTGTCCACATTCTTAACAAAAAGGTGAAAAGGGTCCAGCAGATCTACCAGCGTTGAGAAATCCAGGTGATTATATATATATATATATATGCGCGTGCGCGCATGCGTATATTTCAAATGATTTTATTTGTGGGCTTCCATTACCGACATCTAATTCCTAATCTTATGATTTTGTTGTAGTGCCTTAAAATGGCTTTATAATTTTTGAATTTTTTTTCGATATTTTGCCCATGTGATGTAAGTTTCTTGTTAAGGTGTTGGGCACATTTGCAGAGAATTTGGAAGATGCCAAATTTTCGTAAGCATAAGTGGTATATTCTAGTTATGGTAATTCGTGATCACGTTTGTGAATGTAATTGTGTTTCTTATGGTCAGTTTTTTTAGTGATTATTTGACAGTGACATTTCATTATTTATAGAGAAAATAGAAGATACGTGGTTAATATATTTGCAAGTAACTGACGCATCCTATTCTAATAATTTTACCTTTTTAAAGAAATGAATAAAAGAAGTTTGATCCAGCTGACCAAAGTTGCACTTGATGTCATGGAATTGAGGCACTGTTGATGACGCGAGTTACTTATGTATATATGACAACTATGTTTTATTTTCAATAAATTTTAAGACTACTACTTGAATTTTATTATATTATTCTGTTCGATCTATGGTAACATCCAAGGAAAGATCTAATGAACAAATGCTTTGCAGTAGGCCAGGCCTACGTCTCCTTTTAATCTGTTATACAAATATCATGTTGGTCTTTTTACTGAAAGCTTATTTTGCTTTTGTAAATGAAAGCTTCTTTAGATGTATGCAAGATATACACCAAGTAGTTTAATTGTCTTTCCATTAATTTATTCTCAATTAGTGTCATCTCTACTTCTTGTCTTGCACTCTCTTTTCTTATACTATCCAATCTAGAATGGCTATACAATTCATCTTAATTTTATTATTTTTGTTACATTCATCTCGTGCACATTTTATACTTTATCCCCTGTTTGATGCCCATTAAAAAAAGTCTTTT
This sequence comes from Fraxinus ornus, assembly GCA_903798235.1. NCBI lineage: Eukaryota > Viridiplantae > Streptophyta > Magnoliopsida > Lamiales > Oleaceae > Fraxinus > Fraxinus ornus. The sequence goes on along the minus strand of CAIGRF010043172.1, from coordinate 48,873 downwards.
TTGGGGAAAATGTGTTTTGGAATAGTAATTTTTTTTTCGAGAATGTGTGGTTAAAAATGAGTTTTAGAAAAAAAGAGTTTTTTTGGAGAATGGTAGACAAACATGGCCTTAATAATCGAACAGTCAGTAACATAAGCATATCTGACTTAATAACTTGTGTATAAAATTTATTTTACTCAATCCAATCACATTAAGTCTTCCTACTTTTACCTTTTTATCAATCTGCTCTAGTCTTGAGTATTAATCTTCATCAAGTCATTCTTTGTTGATAAATAATAATCAAAACTTCAATATAAAAAACAATCTTTTATGGTGACAATACTATTCCATGTGGTTACTCCACTGCAACCACTATGACTTAGGACATTCCATCTATTATGTCTCAGTTCTATACTCCATCTCATAGACCTTTAAAGTACACCCATATCTGTTCTCAATCACTCTCTTCCATAAATCAAAGATTTACTTGATTCTATTTATGCAGAATTTGTTTGCTTAGAATTGAATTGAATACAATTGATGGTACGTATCTTGTTAAATTCAAAAAATGCACATTGTTCCTTAAATTCTATTTCAAACTCAAATTTCTAGTTATGGTCTAAAGGAAATAAAATGAGCGGTGACTTCAACTGTATGCTAAATTTGTAAAATTCTTACCAACATAGTTTCCATGAAGCAAGAAGTGCTGATTAACTGGCGTCAATCTAACACTACTCATTTTTTTCCCTCTACAGAGAGTTGATTCAATGACTATTCTGTCTTGAACGTACAACTGACTCATCACATTTACATTACTTACTGAAGAATTGCTGCTCATATTCAAATTGATTGATCTTGCTTATTTTTTTCTTGCTGCAGCTGCACAAACATTGCTTCCATCAGTTACCGCACGGAAGCTGTGTAAACAATCGTTCATTGTATATATGTCTAAGTCCCCAGCAGATAGGTGCCACTAAGGTTTGACGCTGAGTCTCTGTTGCTTTTGGAGTAATAATAAAAACATGAAGGCTGGACATCTTAATAGATACTTTGGACGGCATTCTTGTACTGTGGCTGCTCTTGTTCTTACCACTATTTTTCTTTGGGCTGGTGAGAAAAACCCAATTTTTATCAGTCTCTTATCATCTGAAGAGCGGTTAAGGATGTATACCCCAGGTATTCACCTACAATAAATTAATATTGGCACTTTTTATGGTTCTTATTAGCCTATAGTAGCAGTCAGAAGTCATATAAACTAAACTACGTTAAATGTGATTAACTCACTTAGAAACTGCTGAATTTGCATCTGCCAGATTCTAAACAAGCACTTAGTTGAAATCAGAAGAAATAAGAGAGCTTTTCTTCTTGGTCAATTAACATATATTATCAACTTTGTGGAATTAAATGAAAACAATATTTTGGTTAACTATTTGTTGTTTGCCTCTCCATGAAAGGGGTGAAAAAATTCTACTACTGGGATTGCTTGATATAGTGATACTGATGGAAATCCTAGTAGTGAGATATGGAAGGTTTTCCAATTTAAATACTAATTTTAGAAAATACAATAGGATTATATTTTATAGATTTTATAGGATTTACGTTATTTCTTTAGTTGTTTTCCAACTTAAAATAGGTTATTTGAAACCCTGTATGAAGAGGGCTTACTCATTGTAATACTTAGGGCCCGTTTGAGCCACATTTTTCTAGAATGAGAATAAAAAATATAGTCGTTATTGGGCCCGCATAAGAGATAGAAACTCAAAATTGATGATTTGATGTGATGGATAACGGTGATATTTTTCATTTTTAGGGATGAAAAAATGTGGCTCAAACAGGGCCTTAGTCTTGATTATTGAATAAACTCTTATTTTCTCCCTCTATTTTCTCTCAATTTTCTCCCCCTTCTCTCTTTCTCTACATTTCTTCTCAAGTCTTATTCTTATTCATTGCGTTCTACATCACACACTACTTTGGTTGTTTGAGGCTATTGGCAATACTGTCAAGATAAGTTTGAACCACAAAATTTCGTCATAATTTGTTTAGCATCAAGCTCAATCGTGAAGTTCCCCGCTCAGCAAACTCTGACTTGTTCCACCTTTGTTGATCTATGTAACTTACTATAGCATTGTGGTGCATGATATGCTATTGGGCTCACCTTCCCGACTTTTCTCAAGTAACTGTGCTGGAACTGTTTAGCATCCATGAATAGAGGTTCTTGATCTAGTTGCTCGTACTTTTCTTTATAGAAGCCGTTAAAAGTTGAAAACCTTCTCCGCAAATAAGACTTTTGAGTACCGGAGCTGGATCTCCTTCGATTTGTCCCCTCCATTGAAACAGCCTTCAATCGGGAAAAGTATGAAGGAAGCTTTAGTCAAAGAAATGGGAGAAGGGCGGCAGGGGAATTTAGCGTGATCGTTAGGAAAAGTCCTCCTCCGCGTCTGGCGGTATCGTATAGTTGATAACTTTCATCCAAACGTACTGTGCTCTACTATGCACTTTGATCATCAAGCAGCCCCCACTGATAATGATTAATTTTTTTATTTGGTTGCCATCTCACTGAGAACGTAGGCCAAATTGGCTTTAACTTAAAGAGATATTTGCAGTTCTCTTTCCTTTGGAATTACCTTTTGCCTTTTGGCATTCTCCATTAAATCGAATCAAGCTTCCTAATCTTTCTTTATCGTATGTTTGCTCATGATCTCTTCCTCTATTTAACTGATTAATTTTGAGTCTCATCCTCTATTTATCTGAAAATAATTTTGAAAACTTTTTGGTTGTACTCAATTCTTAAGTTAAATTTTGAGGTTTTAAAGTTTGTCTTTTCCATTTCTAGTTTCAGTTTATATTTGAGTTCCCTTCCCTGTGCAACCGTAGCAACTTTTTTTTTTTTTNTTTTTTTTTTTTTTTTTTTTTTAATGTGTTTGGATAATCTTCATAAAGAAAGCATCTGGGAAAATGTTTATATATTTTCAGTAATCAATTGCATAATGGCATTTATTTCAATTTGCTTACAATTGATATATGTTTTGCATCACAGATCTTTCTGTGGCTGATTTTGATTCCTCAGTGTTGGATTCCAAGGAACAGCATACAGAGGAATATTCACATTCACTCGTAATGGAAGATACGGTAGAGGATGCATCTATAAAACATTCCGATAGTGCAGTGAAGGACATTCCTGTCCTACCTTCTCCTGAAAGAGTAGATGAAAGTACAATTTTAGATTCCTTTGTTAATAAGCAAGGTAAGCTACTGTCCTCTTAATCTGGTTCACCCTGTCCATCATTAATCTTACCAAATTTCATTTGATGCAGAATTCTTTGTTGAGGAATCCTTGATTTTTTAAACAGGGTTATGGATTTATGGAAAGTAAGAATTTGAGATTGTCAGAGATTGAATTTTCTCTAGGGTTCAGCCCATTTGCCTTCTCTTGGAAGTCAAGATATTTTGTTTGAATGTTTTTTAATGATTTAGAACCCAACACCGCCTAACTGTTCTTGCATTCCACAGAAGCTTTTAAAACATTGGAATGATTTCTGGGTTAACGATTGCTAGAGTTGTCAACCTGTAATGGGTGTAGAGAAATTTGTTTATTGTTTTCCTTCTCTGTTACTTTGAATGACACTTCAGATTTCTGGAATTTGATTTGCTAGTTGGTTAGTTTCCTTCGCATTTCTCGCTGTTATAATCCATTTTCACTCGCACCGAAACTGGGGAACCCCTTATATCCAAGGACCTGGACTTGAGGTCACTATTTGCAGTGGTGTTATCAAGGACTGTTTAGATGAGAAAATAAAAGTTTCTCATTTCTTTTCCAGGATATCAGGGCCATTTACAACTAATATGTGGAGTACAAAAGTTTATATGAAAATATAATGCTGTGATATTTTTTGTTCAAACATGGTTAGTGTTGACTTAATATTACTGTTGTGATATGTGATGCTCGGACTTTTCGAAATAGCCGGAGTACCCTTGTCGTGTGGGTATGGGTACTTCAATCGGACTGTTACACAATTTTCGTGATTTTAGTCAAATGAGTTATTACAATTGCTACTAATGCTTTTAGGTTAATCAGGTTGACAAAAAAGCATATTAACAATGTTGATAGGATAATAAGGTTGACAAAATTGCCATATTAACAAAATTGGGACTCTTTATAACTCTATTCCCGTGTCCTACATTTTAGAAAATAAAAGATTCGACACTTATTTATGTACTCGTACCCGACTCTGGGCATTATAGGTCTTGATATCTAGGATCTGCAATAATCTCTATGAAACTTTTTGAAATGTTGAGGAACACTACGTGTTGAGGAGGATGACATGAAAATCAAAAATTCCAATGATTATCTTGAAGATCGTATTAGTATTGATGATATGAGAGACTTCTAGACTTTTCTAGTTTTAGTTGTAGATAATATCTTTATTGTATTAGTAATTTTAGAAGTTATTATTTTCTATGATTGTTTGGTAAGTTGGACTTTCAATTTTTTTATTTTTTATTTTTTTAAAGATGGTTAATAATATATTACAAACATATTTTTGTATTTTTACATGCTTCGTGTTTGTCATATTTCAGTCAATCATTTTGCAGTTTGAGTTAGCCGTTAGGTTATTTTTGGTGTGTCTAATAACAATCAACCTGTTTTATCGTCTTTTGACAATGAATTTTTAAGCAAAATTTGAAATGCTACTGATTTTAATTTTTTGGTTATAACATCTCAATGTGTTATTTCTACAGGTTGTAATTATGCTAAAGGCAAATGGGTTGCAGACAGCCGGAGACCATTGTATTCCGGATTTGGATGTAACCAGTGGCTATCTGATATGTGGGCATGTAGACTAACCCGGCGAACTGATTTTTCTTACGAAGGTTATCGTTGGCAACCAGACAATTGTGAGATGAGAGATTTCGAGGGTTCCAAATTCTTGAAAAGGTATATGTTCTTTGTGCCAATTTTAGTTCTTACCTTTTTTAGGAAAAATTGCTATGTTAGTCCGAAACATATTGTTCCAAGTAGTAAATTAAATTGGTTCCCATCCTTTAAAAAGGAGCAAATCAGTGGTCAACATTTTTCTATTTTTACAGAACTAGTCCTAGTGGATAGGATTTCCATCCAAAAGTATTGATATTCCGAATAAATCTCCACACGTGAAATACCAAGCAATAGCAGGCAAAAGTATTGATATTCCGAATAAATCTCCACACCTGAAACACCAAGCAATAGCAGGCGGTGGGGGCTGATTAGGGGTGTAGCTCAGGTGCTGGTAATGAGGACTGCATGAGCCACTGATAGAGATTTGGAGGGGGAGTGGCAGTGGTGGTGGGGTGGTTGGATTGGCATGGATGGATTTTTCTTTTATTTTCCATTTCTTTTTTCCCTTTTTCTCCTTTTCTTTTTCTTTTCTTTTCATATTTTTAATTTAGAAAAAGGGTATAACTATCCTTCTAGTAAAACAATGATTTCTTAATGTATTTTGGATGAAAACCATCCATTTGTACTAGTTATGCAACAAAAGGAAAAAGGTTTAAACTCGCTCTTTTCGAAGTTGGGGGTGAACTTGCTATTCAGTCAATAGATTGGGTCCAATGCTGCGATTTTACCTTTCTTAAGATTTATGGTTTTCTGTACTGGCAATGACATGTGAATCTGCTAATGACTTTTGTTGTCAAAACTGTAGTCAACATTGGAAACTTTCTCATCAATCACTTTCTCTAAACTAATAGTGTCCTTTAAAATCATCATAAATTGTGGATAAATATGTCTTCTCTTTTTGGACTTGCAGTCATGAGACTTAAACAAATAAAAAAGAGTGAAGAAAAATAGTATTCTGGATTAAGTAACTTGTGTTGTTTATTACTGTATTGCCGTAAGCGTTTCTTCCATTCTCGAGGAATTAAAGAATTATGTTTCATTTTAAGCTCTTAAAAATATAACTATATTTCAGAATGCAGGACAAGACTATTGCGTTTATAGGAGATTCACTGGGCAGACAGCAATTTCAATCTCTCCTGTGCATGGTCAGTGGTGGCGTGGAAAAACCAGATGTTGAAGATGTTGGATGGAAATATGGCCTTGTTAAACCACGAGGCGCTGTTCGTCCTGATGGATGGGCTTATCGGTTTCCTGACACAAATACTACAATTCTATACTACTGGTCAGCAAGTCTTTGTGGAATACAGCCAATCAATATCACAGATCCGGCCACTGAATTCGCCATGCATTTGGATCAGCCACCAGCTTTTTTGAGTCAATTTCTTGCTCAGTTCCATGTCATGATTCTTAATACGGGTCATCATTGGAATCGGGCAAAGCTCAAAGCAAACCGCTGGGTTATGCATGCAAACGGAAATCCTGTAACTGACAGGAAGCTAGCAGAAATCGGCAATGCTAAGAACTATACGATCTATAGTATTGCCAGATGGCTCGATTCACAAATTCCATTACATCTAGGGCTACAAGTTTTTTTCCGAACAATTTCGCCCCGTCATTTTTTGAATGGAGATTGGAACACAGGAGGTAGCTGTGACAATACCATTCCACTGTCTAGGGGTAGTGAAGTCTTGCAAGACGAATCAAGCGATCTTGTTATTGAAGGTGCTATCAGGGGCACAAAGGTGAAGATCTTGGATATAACTGCTATTTCTGAACTGAGGGACGAAGGGCATATATCTCGGTACAGTATAAAAGCATCAGACGGTATAAATGATTGCTTGCATTGGTGCCTTCCTGGTATTCCTGATACATGGAACGAGCTGCTTTATTCACAACTATAACACTGTGATGCCCAAAATGAAGGCATCAAGCCACCAACTGATATTCTTTTGCTTACAACATGGCTTCTGTATTTGATTTATTTTTTCCATTCGTAGAAACCTTATCAACTTCTCAGGCAGTTGGGGACAGGGGGCTTATTCCTATAGTAACACTACTGTTATTAAAAATGAGAGCGATACACTTGATGTTAAACTTGATATCAGCTGGAAGATCGAAAATCTGCAGAAAGTGGTCAAAGGTTCAGGACAGAAATAGTTCTATTATCCTGTGAAATAGGTTTTTACTTATTTTTTCAATTTGTTATGAAATAGAAAGTTCTTAGTTGAATTTGTTGTCTGATGGCTATCCTTGACAAGTGGCTTGTACACATTCAAGGTCCCTTCAAGACAATTGTTATATATTTTTGGCAGTTTGGACTTCATATTTGTTTATAGGTAGCTAATTTTCGTGTTCAAATATATGACTATGTATTTTGCGTACTGATTAGCTGGTGTTCTTGTGTTTTGTGACTTTAGAGAGCAGTTGAATATCGAATTTTGTTGGTGATCGTGTTTTTCATGCCTCGGATGTGGGAAGCTTTATTCATCTCTACTTGGATTAGGTATCTATTATGGTGTTGAGATTATGAGATTGTTGTGCCAATTCAACTCTTGATTAGAATACTAGGTAGCGGTGAAGCATATACTCGAGTATTTTTGAAGAATGAAGGATATTTTGCTTGTCTAATGTGGATTTTTAATTCAATAGACTCCATGAAGTCGAATATTTGTGTAGTATTTAGTTAGATAATCTATCACTACACTGATTTCAAGGTCTACCTAATATACATAAAATCCAGTGTCACTCCATACCCTAGTGAGTGGCAATGGTCGAATCCATCTCAGTATAGACTTTTGTCACTATTCGTTGAAGACATAAATTAACACCTATTTAAGGGGTGCAGTTCTACCCTGGTTCTTCAGAACATCTCCTCCTGTACCCAATCCAAGATTGCTTTTGTTGCATCGATCACTATACAGTTCAACTTCTTCGAATGATGAGATTACGCCACGAGCTCCTCCTTTTATTTTAAGAATAAAGCTATATGTAAAGAATTTCTTCACGGATTTTTTTTTTCTTAGATGACACTTGACGATATTTCATTGAAAGTTTTTTAAAAAAAAATAGTCCAATCAGATGTTCCCAACGCAATGCTCATAAAAGTAATGTAAGGAAAAAGTCTGTATGTATAGGTTTTTTCCTTATTGTAATGTATGGCCTCGTTGTCTTTTGAGTCATAAATTTTTTTCCTTATTGTAATGTATGGCCTCGTTGTCTTTGAGTCATAAAAAAACGGAGCAAAAATTTATACTTGAATAACATAATGATACTCATTCAGTTTATTATTTTTTTTAAATCCCATATGCAGTGATTGGATATTCAAATGAAACACGAGAAATTCTGAACTTTTGTTGCCAAAAATTGTTTCATTACCAGAACCAGGGCAATGCGAAGAGCCCCCGAAAATTTTCGGGAGCTAAGGCGGAGATTAATTTTTTTTATAAATACGGATTAAAATTTAAAAAATAAAGATAACATTTGAGGCAAGATATTTTGACATTCCATATGAAACATGACAAACATTAATATTTTTCTACACACAATGTTATTGGCCTCGTTCACCATCTAAATTCTAGCATTATTTCACATTTCGGGCCTATTATCTTCTTTGGTGTTGAAACAGTAACTTTAGCAAGACACCCTCACACTCATAAGTATTTACTCGAAGATTTTCTTCATTTTCATAATTCACAAGGGGTCTTTTCTGTTTTCTTTTAGGGCACTTATTTAAAAGGTAATTTGTTGATAATACAGCTTCCCCTCACATGTTCTCAGGTAACCCAGAACTTACTAATATTGTATTTATCATTTCTTTTAGTGTACGATTTTTCCGTCCAACAATTTCATTTTGTTGCGGAAAATAAGGTACAGTGGTTTCATGTATGATTCGGTGTTGTGCACAGAATTCAGCAAATTGTGTTTCATACTCACCGCATCGATTACTTCTTAACATCTTAATTTTCTTATTAAGTTGATTTTCAACTGCATTCTTATAGAGAATAAATTTCTCTATAGTTTCATCCGAATAAATTTCCCTATAATTTCGTCCATATTTTTAAGTAGATACACATAATAGTATTTTGTTTGCTATCGTCAACAAAAGTAATAAAATACTTGTCGCCACCTCTTGTTTGTACAACTTTTAAATCACATACATCACTGTGAATTAAATAAAAAAAAGGTTCTGTTTTTCGTTCAATTAATTTAAATGATGACTTTGTCAATTTTGTTTCAACAGAGGTTTCGCACTTGTGTTTAGAATTAATATGGAATGCCGGTATACAATTCAAGTTAATTAATCTACGCAATGTATCATAACTAACATATCCTAGTCTACCATGCCACAAAATGGAATACTCAATCAAGTAAGCAGAAGAATCAACTTTATTTTCGACATCACACCCATTATGTAGTAATCTTCATCCCTTAAAAACAAAAGAAAATTTTCTCTTCTTTGCATATAACAAAATTTTATCTCTTGTCTGCATCCGTAATTCTCATTTTCTCTCAAAATCTTAGTGGTGATACTGTTCTAATCCTAAGTCAGTTCGTCGGAGTAGTCTATGAAGTACTTAGACTCTATTGATTTTTTGTTTTATCTTGGGAAACAGATGATCGAACTAAATCTCAAGCACCTATGGTAAGAGTGTGAGCCTATTTTAAGGAAAATGTGTTCACAGGCCTTTCAAAGTTCATTGAATTTTTATTTCCTGCAATTTATATTACTTCTTCTTTTTTTATTAATAAAATTATTTAATTTGTATTGTTTTGGCTAACAGTTGGTTAGTTAGCTCTCCAATCAGTATTTTTTATACGGTATCTTTTCTATCGGTATGTGTTCTGTTCATAGGTAAGCTAGTTGCACTGCCAATATGTGTTCTGTTCATACGATAAGTTCACATCCGGTATTTATGTTCATACGGTAAATTAATTGTCCATTCGATATATGTCTATTCGGTATTTGTTAAGTCGATATTTATTCACTACTATTTTATAATAAAATTTACATCCATAATTTAGAATTTAAGACATAATTCACTCTATAGTTGGTAAACCTGATAGAGTATACAATGTCAAGGTTTAAGTCAAATGGCACGTAAGCCTTCATGATTTTTTCTGTACTCCAAAAAATTATTTTTTTATGTGAATGGTTGGTGATATATATAATATATTTTTATTTGAAAGAAATAACTAAATTGGAATAGTTGATCGAGTTGTAAAAAATGTGGAATTTATGTGGAATATCAGCAGTTCAAATTACACTCAACGTGCATGTTTAAAAATCTATGATTGGGCGTTGGGCTTCTTTGATCATATAAATATTTGGGATAACTACAACTATGGTTTAAAACCTTTTATTTTTTGTAGATTTTATCTAAATCTTTCATTTGTGCCACCATAGTTTCAAATATTTCCTTTCATTGCGGTAGAAGGACAAATGGATGAAATATATCTATTTAACCGTTAGTTGATCCGAAATGTTGACTTTTATCAAATATAAAAGGAAAAATGGCAATTTTATAATTTTAAAATAAAACAATTGAAAAATTAAATTAAAAAAAAGTAAAGAAAAAAGGATCTCTCTCCTCCCACCCACTAAACCAAACCAAACCAAACCAAATCAAATGCTATTTGTACACGGGGATTCACACCCCGGTGTAGAGCCCCCTCACGAGAGGGAGGGCCCACGACTAATAAAAAAATCGTGGGCCCCCTTCTTGTGAGGGGGGTTGCACACTCCGGTGTACAAGTAACATGACCCATCCCCCACTATAGGCCCTTGTCGTCACCGCCTCCACTACCACCATCACTGCTCATCGTCGTCGTTGCCTTCCTTTCATCTGTAACAGTTAAAACCTATTTGAAGATAATAGTAAAGGAAATTTTTTTACCTTGAACTCATTCAGTTTGGTTACCCTTCGATAATAGTGACCTGATTTATCTTGTTGGATCTGTTGGCATGTTAATCAACATCTGTCCTAATGTATACAAAAATTAAGAAAGTAAAATACAATTATAGGATGAGGAACTGATTGACCCCAAATTTTGGTGGATAGACTTCAGTTTTTGTTGGATGGATGAAAACTTTATGGCCATCATTTCCCAAGCTTGGTCCATCGTCTAGTATTTTCTTTGTCAAATTCACAACGGAAGGACTACAATTATCTATCTCAATTATTTTAGGTGTTAGTAATTTTCCATTATTAGACGGGATCTCTACCAAATTCAAGAAATTCCTGAGGATTAGCAGAAATTCTCGAGACTTGGAAAATGAGTACTTTTGGCTCTCAAGTGCCCAAATTTGTCTCCAAAATTAGCAGAAATTTTAGGTTGAGAAATTCCCCATCATTTGTGACTTGTTTCTACTAAAAATGGCAAGTAACATGATAGTGTCAGAGGAAGTTATTGGATAACTTAGTGGAAAATAAAACTGAGAATTTCAATTTTACGAAATATTGCTGGAAGTTATTTTTTGGGCTATATATTTCTTGAAATTAAACGATTTTATGTTTACAATTGTTTTATTGAGACATTGTTGTCGAGTAAAACATGAGGGTTCTGAAATTTGGTTGTTATGGATATCGTTATATCATGTGAGTTGTTGTCCAAAGATGTCAAAATAATTAACAGCTAACAAATTAACTTTAGGATATCATGGTCTCACGAGTCTTACTCGGTCGATAAGTCTTTTTAATTTATGCATTTTAATTGATCTCAAAATGTATCTACAACTAATTTTCAAACAATTTCCCAATAGTAATAGTCGCATCAACAATATTTGTCTACATTAAAATTTGTAGAAATACATGCTTACATAAAATCTAGTAAAATTCATTAAAATATCGATTGCTTGGACAGGAGTGGACAAGAGCGCTGGTGTCCAAAAAGTTATATATGAGTTTGATTTTTTCCTCCCCTAAAATCAGGGATTTGGGATAGGTTAACAATTGTTTTAAAACATAGACACTAATATTTGGATATGCCTTGTAAAGTTTGTTAGGTTCTTAGTTGTATTGGTAATTCTTTAGAGAAAATGATTATTATAAAAGAATTGTAAAAGTCGGGGAATCTTTTGGAGGGTTGTATAGATAAACTATGAGTCTTTTGGTTCGAGCATCGAAGAAGAAAAAAGAGTCGCCTGATTTATGATAGCCTATTACCTAGTTGATGCTAGAGCGAAAAAAGCAGAATTATTGTCGTCCGCCTATCGTTCGAGTGACACACCTCTCGCTCGCCTGTTGCTAACATGGTGATCAAGTGACGTTGTTTTTCGAAAAATTATATTTCGCATTTTTCAAGAGTTCTATCATATACTACCCAAATACCTCATATTAAAAATATCCAATACCCAATACTTTTTTGGTGTGGTTGATCATTATATTACATCCTTATGACATCATTCCAATATCCAAGAACATATTCAAACATTGAGATTATGCTTTTGATTCTTGATATCAATCAACCACTAATCGGAAAAAACATCAAATTCAAATAATCCAAAACGCCAACTTCTTAAATATAATCTGGAAAGTACTTCTCAATAATTTTCAGAAGTTATTGAAGATTAAGGAAGGTTAGACCAAAAATATGGAAGAATACAAGAACAATGTGTTCTTAGTGATCTATAGGAGAAACAATTCCAGAAGATCGGGAGCGGGTGTGAGTGAATCATGTTTTAGGGAGTCTTGGAGATTGTAAGAATTGGACTAGTGAGTCTAAGGGTCTGTTTGATTGCAATGGTGGAAAATAGGTGGAAAGAAAATGAATTTCAGGGAAAATAATTGCCTATAAATTATTTTGTAGGCAATTGTTAATTAAGTGTGTTTGATTGGTATAATTTTCCATCCGAAAAATTTTAAAATTTTATGTCCGTTTGGCTTTGTTTTACATGGAAATTGTCCATTATGATGATTTTTTTTCACAATTGGTTATAAAAATTGTTTCTATTGCCAAAAAGTTAAAAAAAGAAAAATGTTTCCTACAAAATCATTTTTTATCAAAGTTTAGTGTTCGTTTGACTTTGTTTTATATAAAAATTGTCCATTAAAGTGAATTTTTTTTTTTTTTTTTAAATA
>CAIGRF010043170.1:0-14786 GCA_903798235.1 Fraxinus ornus | reverse complement strand
CCAAATTATGTACATCAAGCATCACTAAAAAAAAAATTCCTATCTCGAGAAATCACGCGCTATAGAACTACGTAAACGGTAAACCATAATAATTCTGGCGAAATCCCAAGAGTAACGAGCCACCCACGCGCCGTTATCTCCAGCTGTAAAAATAACGGTTGCCACAAATAAAAACCTTGTAGTTTGACACGTGGCATACAGTGCATTAGGGAGGTTGGGCTATAGCTGTGTGGCGTCTCGAAGACATTCACCAGTAACCAGGACAAGCAGACCACAAAGTCCAAGCCTCTCTCACATGTTCGAAATCTTCTTACGTCATGCAATCGTCCTCATTAACTTTTAAAAATTGCAAATAAACCCCCAAACAAAATTGCCCAAAACATTTTTTTTTTCATGATTTCATTTTGTCTTGATATAATTACGGTTGATCTCCCTTACATCTCAATTTGTGTGGTTTTAGATCTCCAACATTCAAAAGTGAGCATTTGAGTATGATCAATATGTCAATCTGAATCTTCATTGTGATGAAAATTGTCAAACGTGAATACTATGACCATATGAAATTATTATGTGATTCAAAGTTGGGGGATAAAATCATCAAAGACTTAGGCCCCGTTTGGTACGGATTAAAATTCAATTAAAATTGAAAATATGACCGTTATTGAGTTCCACTCATCTAATAAAAGTCAACAATAACGATTAGTTTTTCAATTTTAATCCGATTTTAATCCCCATCACACGGGCCCTAATGTGGATAACTTGATTAACTTAGTCGAAGTTATTTTCACATGGGGTTTTAATGTCAAAGTTGATAGATTCCATGACACGATTTCACTTATTTAATAGGTCGGGGACCCAAAACTATACTTTTGTAGTTTGAGAGCCAAAACCATACTAACTAGAAAATAAATGAGTTGAACCCATATTTTTCCTTGTTATTCCATTCCAAGTGGAAATTGTCGAGGCCGAAGAATGTGTTTGTCACGATGAGGGCTAGGTTTGCATTCCGATGTGCATGTATTGAGCTCGTAGCCTCGTTTTGATTTGTATCATTATTGAGTTTGATAAAAATTAGGATGTGATGTCTATTTGGAACTTTAGAATAGCAATTGATACAATTAGCCCTTGTTAAGATTATATTTTTTAAAATTCATTTTCAATAACAGAATCACAAATTTTTTTATCAAGTTTTTAATTACGTATTTTATTAACTTTATCAAAATCTACTAAAATTAATTTTGAGCTAAATCTTATCCCCCGTTTGATAGAAATTACTTGAGAAAAAAATAATGTTTTGAATAGTAAATTTTTGGTTGAAAAGTAGGAAGAAAATTTTAAATTTATGTACATAATATTTTATCGTGTGAATTTTTGATTAAATAAGATATTCATTAGTGCACAAAAATGACTGCATATATTGGTTAAAGAGAATTGGAGTTTGCCGTAAAACAGATGACAGTACAGAAAATGATATACTCTTTTATTAAAAAAAAAAAGTTTTGAGCCTCTTTTTTTTTGTGTAGAATATATTTCAAAATAGTAAATTTATAGAGAATGTACGATTAAAAATAAAAGAATTTTTTTTGAATTATATATAATTTTATTTTATTAAAAAATTTGTAGTTGTTGAAAAGAAGATATGAAAAAATGTATTTTGAAAAAAATAAGAATTAAATAATTTCGAAATAAATGAATCATGCTACTTGACTCAAGATTTAAAAAGTCAAAGTACTTGACATTCAGTTGCAATTTAAGTTTTTTATTGCAATTTTTAATCCAGTGATCAAAATTTAAAATCAGAGAACCGTTAGGGTGTAATTCGAGCATGTTTAGTAACAATTAAAATCCAATTAAAATTGAAAATATGACCGTTATTGGGTCACACCCGTCTAATAAAAGTAAACAATAACGGTTATTTTTTTTAATTTTAATTCGATTTTAATCTCTACCAAACAGGCTCTCAATTTTGATCGTTGCCTTTAATGAAACAGAAAACCTACTGATTCAATTTGTTAAGATTACTTGTTAGAAAATTGTGTAAATATGTTACTATAAAAATTTCGAGTTCGAGTCTTACCGATGTACATCACGAGTCTTGGAAGAATTAATTGATGATGAATTAAGCCTCGAGCACCAATCATAGTGTACAAGGTATTACTAGAAGCATTTACAATGTTAGAAAAGTCAATCTCTCGAATCACTTATGCTAATTATTTTTGATCGACTTTGTGTTACTTGATTAAGTCATTGTTTGATCCCATTATTTTTTAAATTTTTTTTTTTTAGAAACACATTTTTCAATAAAATAATATTACACGCAAACTCAAATTTTTATTTATTTATTATTTTTTAATCACACATTCTTCATTAATCTATTATTTCAAAATGTATTATTTGCCAAATCTTGAGGCTCAAACAAGGGTTAATAATATTTAAAAGAGATGTTTAATGTTTTTGGTGGGTAATATACTAATTCCAAGGCATACATTTATATAAACGTCGTGTATATATTTTTATTGTATTTAGAGCTTGTTTGAGTCTCTATTTTTTTGCAAAATATATTTTAAAATAATGATTTGATGGAGAATATGTGATTAAAAAATAAGAAAAAAATTTAAATTTATATGTAATATTATTTTATTGAAAAATTAATGATTAAAAATAAAATAAAAAAATATATTTTAAAAATAATATAGACCAAAACAATGTTGTATTTATAAGCTTCCTGAAGCAAACAACGTATTACTGGTGAGGGAATGGTTGCGTGCTAGTTCTGTTTCTTGTTTTGGGGTTCTTCGAGTGAAAAGAATCTCTCTGATTCTAT
The DNA here is from genome assembly GCA_903798235.1 of Fraxinus ornus. NCBI lineage: Eukaryota > Viridiplantae > Streptophyta > Magnoliopsida > Lamiales > Oleaceae > Fraxinus > Fraxinus ornus. The sequence continues at coordinate 11,962 of CAIGRF010043170.1, read as the reverse complement.
TCTCTTGCATTAATTCTCTCTCTCATCTCTTCACAACATAACAAAGGCCTAAAACAAACTCTAGTAGGGTATAGACTGTACAGTATATAGACACAGTAAGTGTGTGTATATACATTTATGTATGTATAAGAGAGAGAACTTGACAAGATAGCACTCTCTCAGCGTGCCAAAAAAATAAGGCATAAAAGCAAATATCACAATCCTGGAGCTATAATACCCCCTGGGCCTGCCTTTTTTTTCTTAGGGTTTATCTTTGTTCTTGGTGGGGTTTCTTTAGTGCTTGTTGTTTTGTATTTCTGTTTCTTTTGCGAGTTCTAGAGCTTTTATATTGAAAAATAACAACGCCCTTTTAAGACTCTTTATCGGTTGCTCATTAGCTTTGATTCTTGTGTTCATTTCTCGAGTTTTGTGGGTTTGGAGGAGAGAAGCTTGTCTTTTCATGATTTCGAAGATGTGGGTTTTTATCAATCTAAGCTTTGGTTAAGCATTTCAAGGTAAAACTTTAAGCACATGCACTGATCTTTGCCCTTTTCCTCAGCTTAATCTTTATATTTTGTGCATTATGATGCAGTTACTGCTAAATAAGCATTTTGGGTATGTGTTTCCACTTTTTTTTTGCAGCAAGAACTTCCTAATTGATTACTCATCCTTAAGCTGAAACTTGAAAGAGAGTCTGCTTTAATTCATCAATAAATGGAGGGCTATTCAAGAAAAGATGTGGGATGTCCCCAGTTGCTTGATTTGATTCCAAAAGAGAAGGAATGGCTTGTGAAAAGTGCAGAAGAAACAAACCATGGACTTTCAGAGGAGAAAAAGCTTGAGCTCAGACTTGGTCCACCTGGTGGAGATTGGACATTCAAACAAATTAATGGTCCCAAAAATGAGTCTCTTCTCTCTTTTGGCTTCTTCCCTAACACCACCACCAGTGCCACCACTCCATGGCAACACCAAACAAAGGCTTCATTTTTTCCCCTTATGGAAAAGAAATCGTGTAGAATAGTAGAGTTGCAGGGTGCAGAAAAGAAGGCATTTTCACCTGCAAATGAGGCAGTCCCTAACAGCAGCAATGCTCAGAAAAGGTACCTCAGCTTTTTGTTGTTTTAGTGCTTCAAAAAAATTGAGCAGAAAATACTAATCTTTAAATATGCACGCCTCCCAGAAATTCCCATCCCTGCTCCATGCATGTAGATGTAAATCAATCCGGCGATAATTTTTAGATTTTTGTATGTTTGCCCGCCTTGTATTTATGTATTCTGGATCCTTATCCTCTCTATCGTGCATTTGTCCAAGGGTGTTTCTCTCAACTTTGTGTCTGTCTGTACAAATATTCATATTTCATATTAATAAATAATAATTAAGTTACTTCCTGCAGTTGTCCTGTGAATATTCATTTAATATGGTAATAACCCTGTAAGGAGGTCAATTTTTCTGCATTAGATTTATGGGTGCCTCTGCTTAACTTTAGTAAATGATTTATGTAAAGATTGGTTGTGTCATACTTAGATCCCTTAAATTACCTTCTCCACCAAGTGAAATCAAGATACCAATGGAAAGCAAAAAGGAAAAAAAAACACCAAAAATTGTATTCGTTTTGATCAATCTTCATGGACAAACTCATCATGTTATTGGATTGCGTTGACGAGACATAATCATCTTTATTGGTTCTTGATAATTTAGGTATAATTTTGATTTGCCAGGCTTTGCTATAAAGAGTGAATGTAATTTTTATTTGGCCATTAACAAATCTTTGTTCCATTGTGGTGCCTCATTTGTAAAAAAATAATAGAACTGCTCCTGCTCCAGTGGTGGGATGGCCTCCTATTCGTTCGTTTAGGAAGAATCTTGCAAATGGCAATTCTTCTAAATTATCCTCTGAGTCACAGAGTGTGGTCCCGGACAAAGATTTCAGCAAAAAACCTATTGAAAATTGCCCCAAAAGTAGATTTGTGAAGATAAACATGGATGGTGTTCCCATTGGAAGGAAAGTGGATCTTAAAGCGTTCAATAGCTATGAAAAACTCTCCTCAGCCGTTGATGAACTCTTCAGAGGCCTACTTGCAGGTTACTATCCAGCAAATGATTTATAATACTGCTTTGATCGAGCGAAAGTTGAATTATCGCATATCTCATATTGATGCTATCGTGTGCAAAGTTAAACATAACCAAGCCTTGTCAGGTGCATGATGAATTTATGTGTGGATCACGTGTTTATCTTATCTTTTTTGATTAAGCATGTTTAACTACTCTCGAAAGGTTCACTTTTAGGTAAATAAACTCATATATTAGTATTATATTACCTTTAGTCGTAAGAGTTACTTTCGAAAAATGTAATAATAGTGAGAAAAGAACAAGTAATCCACTTAAAAGTAACCCTTTTTTGTAGGCTTAGCCATACATCCTCTAAATCTAAATGTAGATGCATATTTCTTTAAAAATCTGACTGGTTCACTTGTTTTTCATTATCTTTGTAGCTCAAAGCAATTCTTTGACGAATGGTATCGAAAACGAGTTAGAGGAAGAGAAAGTGACAAGTGGTTTTTTGTTGGATGGAAGTGGGGAATATACCCTTGTTTATGAAGATAATGAAGGGGACAGGATGCTTGTTGGGGATGTCCCTTGGGAGTAAGCATCTTACCTTCTTGAATCTGATGCAATTTTATTTTTGTCTTAGTTCTTTTTTAATATTCTGCCAATTGGTTCTGGGGTTTTCGGAATAGAAAGGATGGCACATTTGTTCATTCTTTCGTTCTTCCAGGTTTGGCGTTCTGTACCTAAATTCCCTGCGCCATATATTTTATTAATTGTGGTTTTATTATTCAGAACATACTCCAGAAACTATATTTTTTAGTTCTTGAATCAAAGGCCCAAATGTATTTAATTTTAAGAGACTCGTGAATGCTTATGGCTGTTTACACGTTCTGTGACAAAAATCTCACTTGTGATTGTATGTAGTATAAAAGTATAGTGCTTATTGCAACCAAGCTCACTTGGAACTTCATGACTCGGCTTTCGATGGAATTAGACTGCTAAAACACCATTTTTATTTTATTTTTTTGTATATTTTGTTTGCAGCATGTTTGTATCAACTGTGAAGAGACTGCGTGTACTGAAAAGCTCTGAACTCCCAATGCTATCCTGTGAGTTCTATTTTCAGTTGCGTGGATGATTTTGTTTTCAGTGTAATGAAGCACGGTGTGACTAATGGAACATTGATTCATTGTTCCTTGCAGGTGGAAGTAAACCGGGAAAGCTCTCTCTCGACAGCTCAATCTAATGATGCAGAAACAACACCATTACGGAATCTAAATACGGAGATTGCAGGGGCACTACTTTGTGTTTGTTTTAAACTTATGGATAAGCAATTAATATGTTTTATCAAACTTCTAGTACTTACCATTTTCTTGAATTTTGGCCTTTGAAATGCTGTAAAGAGAAAGGATGAAGCTGCTTATCTTCTTGTACATGCTTTATTGCCTGAGAACTTCCAATTAATATGGTATATTGTGAGGCTTTTATTCTTATGGCAGCAATTTTTATGACTTGATTTTATTTGAAGGCAGGAAACTGTGAGTTCTAGGATTTTACCAGACCAGTGGAAGTAGGTATCAATCTTGTACGCTCCTACGTAGTTATAATCTCGGAGCCTATTTTTGGTTTTCCATCCTGTTCAAGAAAAGTCGCTATCCTCCTGTTATGGTCCTAAAGAAAACCTTGTACAATATTGTTCCATGAGAATTGATCTTTACTCCTTCAAGTGAGACAGTAGAATCATTGGTTAGGATATTTGGTGCAACCCAAATGTTTTCATCATTACGCCAGGAGAATTTCAGCTATATGCCATTAGTTTTAAATCTTCTAGCGATGAATTCTGAAACTAGAACAAATGTGCTATCTTTGCTCACTGCTGTCCCAACTGCCCCAGAAAGATTCCTAAGCATTACGGTGACTCTTTTAGTTATCAGGTCATATTAATCAATCTGAGTTACCGTTAGGGGGAGGTTTTTGCATCCCTGCAAAATTTTTCATCCTCTCAGTTTCAAGAAAAAGTTTTTCCGTTGCTATTAAACTTTGCTTACAATTAATTTGCATGAAAATTATTAATTGTGTTTGATTAGTTTAATTTTTAACCTATAAATTATTATACTTGTTCATCTTTTATTGATGAGTAGATAAGAGATGAGGGAGAAGGGTAGATGAGAGAGAGTGTGTGAATTGTCAGAAAATAGAAATATATCCCTCCCTAAAGAAAATATTTTATTTGTTTATAAGAAAAATTTGGTTACGTGACAAACTTTTAGAAAATATTTTTCATGGAAAAAAATGTCAATCAAACACCTCAAAAGTAGGAACTTGGATTAAAAATGTCATTTTTCATGAAAAATAAAGTCAATCAAATACATTCTAAAAGTTTTGAGAGTTGTTTTTGAACTTTCTCAAATGTTATCGAGTTATTGTTAAATTTCAAAAATTCACCGAGTTGCTTTTGAACATCAATTTTATGTTCCATTCTCGACTTGTATTTTAAAATTTAACAGATTTAATGACATGATAGATAGTGCTTCACACTAACATCAAAAGCATCTATCGATTAGGTTTTTTGTTATTTTATTTTGAGAAATGCTAGAGGAACATAAGTGTTAACGTAAGGGTTGACACAATTGCCAAATGGTGGCCCCCTATTGGGGGGCGTCTGCCGGTCCAGCGCCCTCTTAATAGGGAGCAGCCATTTGGCAATTGTGTCAAAGGCTATGTCAACCCTCATGTTCATTTAGCATTTCTCTTTTATTTTTATGTTTTGGGTAAATCCCAAATGTATGGAATTTTGAATTAGTCTAGTTTCTGCTCCTATAATTTAGGATCAGTTTCCACCTTTTTTTTTTTTTTTTTGTTCTATCTGTCTGTCATTGGTTCATGTAGATCAGGATTTAGATTTCTTTGTATTTTCTTTTCCCATATGTACTCTTGTTTATTCACTGAAGAATGAAATATTTCATTCTAAGTTTTCATGGTATAAGAGCTTGGGCTCTTAATAGAAAAATTCTAATGGTAAAAACTTCCATGACTGGAGCTACCTAGTCCCGTATCGACGAATCGGGCTAAATATAAATGCGGATGAAAGTGTTGTTGTATATCAAACAAATCAAAAATAAAGTTTAATCCGCAGGAGCGTGACTAAATTATATATAAAAAAGTGATTTGAAATATAGTATGAAAAATTACAAATGAAATCAAAGATTAAAACTAAGAAGGGAAGAAGAAGAACAACAATCCGAGGCAAGTGATTTTCACTATTTCCTTAAAATAAAATTGTCCCGCAACGGTGCTCATGGTTCACGACGCTTGTCTCACAAGATACAATAGATTCAATTTGTGGTAGAAGCACTTTAAACCACAAGTTACGGCGAACTTTCAATGGAGTTCATCTCTACAAAGGAGAAAATGATTTTGAATGAATTTGAAAGTGATTTGCAAGAATTTTTATGCAATGCTCAATACAAATAGAGGATGAGATGCAAAAGGGACGTACAAGGGGTTCTATATATAGAGGATGAGGGGTTGTGAATGAAATGTCGTGCCTCAAGCTCAGCAACTCTTGTCAAATATCGCACCATTCATGTCGCTAGCCCGTTGCCATCACCTCGCTCTAAAAATAAAAACAACGATTTTTTCGCTAGTATGTCGCTTGAGCGATAGCCCAGCCATAAGGTAGCAACGACCTTTGTCAATTTTCTAGACAGCTTCCCCTATTTTCTTCCCAACTTTGGACTGCAATTTCTCATTCATCCGGAATTGTTTTTTAAATTCCAAATATACCATGACGATCTACTCGACGAGTAGAACAAGTTGGTCTATTTACATTTGTAATTTGACCATCGGATCAAGTCTGAATATTTGATCGAACTTGACATGAAAGTCACTTTTCCAAGTTTTTGATTTTGACACTTAACCAAATTTTAATTTTTCAAAACCAAATTCAATCAATCCCCTACATGAATAAAAATTCGAACATGTATATGTAATATGAAATAATGATGCATTGTAGAGAAAGCGAAAAAATACTGCATCAGGTAAGGTAGCTTCCGACTTTGAACCCCCTTAGTGGAATACTATCGGACTTACTTCGCTAATTGGTGAGCGTGTCTTGAACCATTCTGCCGTTAGTGTAAGCCAAGACAATAATACTCACACAGATGTCTTCCCTGATTCGTTCATAGTTCTCATGACTTGGTTCATTTTGATCATGACTTGGTTCATTTTGGCCCTGAACCACCCTTGAGTTTCATAAGTGTTTTAGAGAATTGTAGCCTCGAGCAATTCTCATTGAAGCGACCCCACTTCTCATTTACATAGGTGACCTCCTATTAAAAGTATTCTGTCATACTCCACTTGACTTAATCAAGATATAGGAATCATAGAATTCAAGCCTTTGAACCATTCTCATAGAAGCGGCCCCACTTCACACTTATATAGGTGACCTCCTATTAAGAGTATTCTGCCCTACTCTACTTGACTTAATCAAGATATATGAATCATTAAAAGAGTATCTTAACCTTTAATCATTCTGCAGAAATCACTTTAATACCATAGGAATGCGTTAGGATATTATTTCCTAAGCGTTTCATCAAATTTTCATAATTTAGTTGTCCATTTGAATCAAGATCTTGGGATCTCCAGTCAAAAGGGTAGGGTTACCATTATAAAGACCCTTACGTAGTAGACTTTAATTACATTCCTTTCGATAGACAACGTATTTGATCTCTAGGCAAACCTTTTGTAAGTGGATCGATAATGTTCTCCTTTGATTTCACATAATCTATAGAGACAATGCCATTAGAGATTATTTACTTAATGGTATTATGTCTACTACGTATATATATCTAGACTTACCATTATACATGCTGCTTTGAGCCTTTCCAACAACCGATTGACAATCACAATGTATACTAATTGTAGGTACCGGCTTGGGCCAACATGTAATATCTTATAGAAAGTTACGAAGCCATTCTGCTTCTTCTTCAGCTTTGTCCAAACCAATAAACTCTGATTTCATTGTTGATCGAGCTATACACATTTGCTTTGTCGATTTCCATGATATAGCAGCTCCACCAATGGTAAATACATAACCACTAGTAGATTTGGAATCCTTCATGTCTGATATCCAATTCATATCACAATATTCTTCCAATACCGCATGATATTTTGTGAAATGTAATCCATAGGTTAATGTATACTTCAAGTACCCAATAACCTTTGTTAAAGCCTTTCAATAATCATGGCTTAGATTACTTGTGAATCTACTATGTTTATTCACAACATATGCTATATCCAGTCGAGCGCAGTTCGTAGTATACATTAGACTGCCTGTAACATGTGAATACTTTAGTTGTGACACACATTCACCCATATTTTTGACTAAGTGTAAACTTGAGTCAATAGGGGTTTTTGCAAGACTTTCCCCAAGTATATTATACTTCTTCAGTACACTCTCAGTGTAATGAAATTGGGAAAGTACGATTTCTTTTGGCGTTCTAGAGATTTTAATCCCTAGTATAACATTAACAACACCCATATCTTTTATATCGAAATGCTTCGTTAGCATTCTCTTGGTGTTTAGCAACATTTCATTACTATTGCCCGTCTACATAAAGACATACAATCACATAGGCATTTGATGTATGTTTTACATATATACACTTGTCACACTCGTTGATTTTGAATTCGTTTAACAATATTATTTTGTCGAACTTTTGGTGTCATTGTTTAGGAGCTTGTTTCAATCCATACAAGGACTTAACAAGTTTACAAACCTTGTGTTTGTGATTATGAGAGACAAACCCTTCGGATTGTTCCATGTATATCTCGTTTTCTAACTCACCATTCATGAATGCAGTTTTCACATCCATTTGATGAATCTGTATAGCTGCAATCACAATTAACAACCTTATCGAAGTGATTCTAGTCACGGGTGAGTAGGTATCAAAGAAGTCAAGTCCTTCTTTTTGACTATATCATTTGGCAACCAATCTAACCTTATATTTATCAATGGATCCATCCGATTTAAATTTCTTCTTAAAATTCCATTCACACTCTAAAGGCTTATTTTCTGAAGTTAAATCAACCAGCTCCCAAGTATGGTTTTTCATTATCGAATCTATCTCACTATTGATAGCTTCTTTCCAATGCGACGCTTCCGGTGTAGACATGGCCTCATCGAAAGTCTTTGAATCATTTTCTACCATATAAATTAGAAAATCTGGATCAAACGAAGTTGATATTATTGCCATTTTAACTCATTTGAAATACTATTTGTAGTATCATAAGTTCTTTTTTTTGAACTTCCATTTTCCTTTTCCTTACAAGGAAACACATTCTCGAAGAATGACGCAGTTCTTGATTCAATTATGGTTCCCTCATGTACATCTTGAATTTCAAATGTGTGTACAAGGAATCGATATACACTATTATTGACGTATCTAATAAATATGCAATCAATCATTTTGGGACCAATCTTCACTTACTTAGGCTTAGGGATTTCAACCTTAACCAAACACCCTCACACTTTCAAGTGTTGGTAGGAAGGAGGATGACCTTTCCATAATTCATATGGAGCCTCTTCCATTTTCTTAAGGGGTATCCTATTAAGAATACTATTTGTCGTTAAAATAGCTTCTCCCTACAAGTTCTGAGGCAACCCCGAACTCAACAACATGGCGCTCATCATTTCCTTAAGAGTTGGTTTTTGCGTTCAGCAACACCATTAGATTGAGGAGAGTATAGTGTCGTTGTTTGATGAATAATTTCATGTTCAAAATATAATTCTTCAAACGGTGCCCCCGTATTCTTCTCCTCTATCACTACGAATATTCTTTATTTGTTTATCGAGTTGAGTTTCAACTTCAGCCTTATAGTTTAAAGGCTTCTAACGTTTCGTCTTTACTTTTCAAAATAAAGATATAACAATACCTACAGTCGTCAATAAAAGTAACAAAGTATTTCTTACCACCTTTAGTTTGAACATATTTCAAATCACAAATGTCGCTATGTATTAGCTCTAACGGTATAGTGTTCCTTTGAATCCAGTGGAACGGTGTTTTAGTCAATTTTGTTTCAACACACACTTCGCATTTATGATTATGATCGATCTTAAGCGCCGAAATTAAACTTTGATTCACAAGTTTACGCAAATATTTATAATTTACATGTCCTAATCAACTATGCCACAAACAAGACAACTCAAACATATAAACGAAATTTAAAGTTTTATTCATAATGCTTTGCCTTGATACAACAGTAAGAACGTTCATTTTGAACATACCATCACACATGTATCCCTTTCCTACATACATCTCATTATTAGTGAGAAACACAAGTTTAAAGTCATTTTTACTAAGTAGACACCCGGATACTAGATTCTTCCGTATATCGGCACATGTAGGACGTTGTTAATGACGAGTTCTTTGCCAGATGTCATCTTCAAAGTGACTTTACCTTGTCCTTCAACCTTGGAACTTGCAGATTTCCCCATGTAAAGTTGTTCCTCCGTTCAGTTCTTGATAGTTGGAGTCCTCAAGTTTCCAACCATGTTGCACTCAAAGACAACCACAAATAGACTCATTTCTTGCATCCCTTTAGAAAGGGTGTCTTTCTCAATCATGTTGGCTTGAGCATTCTTGTTTGGTTTTCGACATTCACTTGAGCGATGTCCGGCCTTTCCACAGTTGTAGCAATTTCCTTTGAACTTTTTGGCCTTCATGAAGTTGTCTATTCGCGGTGCCTCACCAGAGAATTTTCGCTTCTTGTTGACAGCCTTTGCGCTGGTTTTAACAAAGTTTGCTCCAAGTTGGACCATAGGCCTTCTTTCAGATTTCCTATTGTCTTCTTCGATCCTCGTGCGGACAATCAACTCTTCCAAGTTCATTTCCTTGCGTTTATGCTTGAGTTTTTGAAGTCTCTCCACATAGGTGGGAGCTTTTCGATGATGGCAGCAACTTTGAAAGACTCACTCAATTCCATTTTCTCGGCATGAATGTCATGTAGTAGAACTTGAAGTTCTTGCACTTGACTAATCACCGTTTTGGAATCCACCATCTTGTAGTCCAAAAATTTGTTGACTATGAATTTCTTAGTTCCGACATCCTCGGTCTTGTATTTATTTTCCAAAGATCCTTGGCCGAGTTCTTCGAACTAGATACTCCATATAGTGTGTTTTCCAATCTGTTTAGGATATAATTTTTGCACAAAAAGTCTGAGTGCTTCTATGTATCCTAAGCAATAGTCGATTCACGATTATTGTCTCTTTCTTGTACTGTCGATGCAGTTTCCTTTAGAAAATTTGCCAAGTTTAGTGTGAAAAGATAGAACAATATCTTTTGTTGTCATCTCTTGAAGTCCACACTTCCAAACTTTTTCGATTTTTCTCCCATGCGGGGTTGCAGTATTTTGAAGTGGTATAGCCAATGACGAAACCACATTGTTTGAACCATTTTGACTTGAAGTAGCCTCAATGGTTGCCATTTCTATTACACAAACAGAAGTTTAACGCTAATAAATCAAAAGAATGGAATATCACACGAATGTGTATTCCAAAAGATGAAGAAAAAAGATAACAACCACAGGCAAAAAAATTTTGTTTTAAGAATTTGACTGCAGGAGCGTGACTAAACTATATATAAAAAGTGATTTGAAATGTAGTATGAAAAACTACAAACGAAGTCAAAGATTAAAACTAAGAGGGGAAGAAAAAGAAGAACAATTCAAGGTAAGTGATTTTCACTCTTTCCTTAAGACAAAATTACTCCGCAACGGTGCTCACGATTCATGGCATTTGTCTCCCAAGATACAACGAATTCAACTTGTGGTAGAAGTACTTCAAATCACAAGTTACAACGAACTTTCGATAGAGTTTCTCTCTTCAAAGAAGAAAATGATTTTGAATAAATTTGAAAGTGACTTGCAAGAGTTTTTATGCAATGCTCAATGCAAATATGATATGGGATACAAAATGGATGTCCAAGGGGTCCTATATATAGAAGATGAGGGGTTGTAAATGAAATGTCGCGCCACAAGTTCAGCAGCTTTTGTCAAAAGTCGTACCAATCACAGTCGCAAGCCTGTAGCCATCGCTTCGCTCGAGCGATAAAAACAATGAATTTTTCGCTAGCCTGTCGCTCAAGTGACAGCCCAACCATAAGCTAGCAACAGCCTTAGTCAATTTTCTAAACAGCTTCCTATATTTTCTTCCCAACTTTGGATCGTGATTTCTCATTCATCCGGAATTGGTTTTGAGATTGAAAATATACCACGACGATCTACTCGACGAGTAGAACAAGTTGATCTATTTACATTTGTAATTTGACCTTCGGATCAAGTCCGAATATTTGGCCAAAGTTGACACGACTTTTCCAAGTTTTTGGTTTTGACACTTGACCAAATCTTAATTTTTCAAAACCAAATTCCAACAGTTCATTGTCGGGGGAACAATGGACGAGCTAGAGAATTAAACACGTTATGCAGTGTCCTTTAATCAACTGGAGCAGTCAAATTCTTTGTAGACCACAGTTCACAAACTAGATGGGAGGAACTACCTGGAGTGGGCTCAATCTGTCAAGCTCGTCATCGCTGGGAAAGAGAAACTGGGTATCTAACTGATGAAGTGCATAAACTAGCAGATATAGACCTAAGTGAGCATGGAGATATCAATGATCATCGCGTGGCTAATCAACTCGATGTAATCGAAAATCGAGAAGACATTTCTTTTGTCCAACTGCGAAGGGAACCTGGGATGGTGTAAGAGATGTGTACTCGGATGCAGAGAATTCATCATAGATTTTTGACTTAAAAATCAGAACTCCGGCAATCAAGATCGGGCTCTCGGATAGTTATAGATTCTTATAATGAATTGCAGCATGGTAGCCAGTGACGTACCTATGATTTTGAGTCAGCACGGACGGCCGTGGATCGT
>CAIGRF010043134.1:0-19748 GCA_903798235.1 Fraxinus ornus | reverse complement strand
GCCTACGACAGCACACCAATTAGTCTCAATTATTGTTATGGCCTTTGGAGGCCCCTCACTTCTCCCATCCACCTCATTTACCACGTGTTGGATGAACTGATTTGGTGCTGCCCACGTGACAGTCGAACTGAGTTCATGTCGGACGAACCGATTCTGTCATACCAAACTGAAATGCTATTGTCCACTTGGAAGAAAATATGAACTCATCCGTCATCCACAGTAGATGCAAAGGCCTGTACTCCTCACTCACTATATTTCACAATCCGCCTCGCCACACTTCTACCAAGATCTTCTATAAGATCTCTCCAAGGTCTTGAGTGATTGATGGAACCTGTGGTAGGCTACAAACAGTCAAATCAGTTGCTATGCTAGAAACCAATTAATGCCCGCCAACATATGGATTGACAGCTTCACGGCTATGATAGCTGTTGTTTACAATTTTCAACAATTTATTCCTGCTAAAAAACCCAACATCAAACTCTAAATTAGTCAAATTGTAAAAGAAACAGAAAGAGAGAAAGATATGGAAAAAAAAAATTATATGGGCTGCTTTCCATAAACGCTTGTTTTAAAGTTTAAAGCCAGACTTTACAATCTTCCTCAATTGGGGCCTCCAAGAGGCATAAGTGCAAAGTTCCTCTCCACTTGTTTGCTATAGTAATGCTTCAATCGCTGACTGTTAACTCTAAATATACTACCTGTCTTGTCCTTCAAATCTATTGCTCCAAAAGGGAAAACTTTGTGAATTTTATAAGGACCTGTCCATCTTGATCTTAACTTGCTCGAAAAGACTATGAGCCGAGAATTGAATAGTAAAACCTGTTGTCCAGGCATAAACTCATGTCTCAAAATATTCTTGTCATGCCACTTCTTTGTCCGTTCTTTATAAATCTTCACATTTTCATAAGCATCATTTCGAAACTCGTCCATCTCATTTAATTGTAGAAGTCATCATTCCCCTACTGCCTTTAAATCAAAATTTAACTTCTTTATAGCCCAATACGCTCTATGCTCCAACTCTAAAGGAAGATGACATGCCTTTCCAAACACTAATCGGTAAGGAGACATTCTGATATGTGTTTTAAAGGCTGTCCAGCATGCCCCACAAAACATCATCAAGCTTCTTTGCCCAATCCTTCCTATTGGTGTTGATCGTCTTCACAAGGATGTTCTTGATTTCCCGATTCGAAATCTCAGCTTGGCCATTAGTTTGAGGATGGTAGGCAAGTGCTATCTTGTATTTCACACCATATTTAGAAAGCAGGTTTTCGAATAACTTGTTACAAAAATGGGTTCCTTCATCACTAATGATAGCTCGTGGAGTGCCAAATCTTGTGAAAATGTTCTTGTGCAAAAACTTAAGAACTACTTTTGCATCATTTGTTGTTGCAGCAATTGCTTCTACCCATTTGGATACATAATCCACAGCTAACAAGATGTAAACAAAGCCATAAGATGGGAGAAAGTGACCCATGAAATCGATTTCCCAAACATCAAATATTTTAACCTCCAAAATATTTTTCAATGGAAGCTCCAATGCCTTGAAATATTTCCTATATGTTGGCAATGGTCACAAGTCTTTACCAATGTATAGCTATCACGAAAAATTGAAGGGCAAAAAAAACCACTTTGAAGTACTTTAGCTGATGTTCGTGTTGCTCCAAAGTGTCTTCCATATGATGATAAATGGCAATGATGGAGAACGGATTGCATCTCTTCTTCTGGCACACATCTTCGGATGATCTGATGGGGGCATCTTTTAAATAGCAAAGGCTCATCCCAAAGATAGTATTTTACATCATGTAAAAATTTCTTACGTTGGTGGTAATTGAGATTTGGTGTCAGCACTTTACAAGCTAGGTAATTGACGATATCAGCATACCAAGGAAGCTTTATCTCACATGCAAATAGATGCTCATCGGGGAATGCTTCTTGGACTATTGAATCAGGTTTTACTTGTTGCTCCAGCCGAGAATTATGATCAGTTTCTACATTTTCACTTTTTTTTTTTTATTATTATCTCGGATCTCCAAATCAAACACTTGAAGAAGTAGGATCCAACGAATCAACCTAGGCTTAGCATCCTTCTTTCCAAACACTATCACCTTTGTACAAATAAGATAAGGCCGAAATTTGTTACAAGCAAATACAACAACAAGTATCTCATTCTCGATTGTTGTATAATTCAAATGAGCTTCGCTCAAAGTCTAGCTTTCGTAATAGATGGCCCTAAATAGTTTGTCTCTTTTTTGTCCTAACGTCGCCTCAATTGCAAAGTCACTTGCATCATACATAACTTCAAAAGGTTGACTCCAATCAGGTACTATCATAATTGATGCTGAAACAAGTTTCTCTTTGATCATATTAAAGGCCTGCAAACAATTATCATCAAACTCAAAAGGAGAATTTTTTTCAAGAATATTACATAAATGTTTAGAGAGTTTAGAAAAAATCCTTTATATATCTTCTGTAGAATCCCGCATGACCCAAAAAACTTTTAATTTCCTTCACATTCTTAGGAGCTGGTAGTTTTTCTATGGTTGCAACCTTAGCTCTATCAACTTCAATTCCTTTACAGGACACTCAATGGCCAAGCACAATCCCTTCTTGCACCATGAAATGACACTTTTCCCAATTAAGGACTAGATTCTTTTCTTCACGTCTTCGCAAAACAAGAGCTAAATTATGTAAACACTAATCAAAAGATGTACCAAAAATTGAAAAATCATCCATGAAAATTTCCATGATATCTTTCGCCATATCGAAAATAATGGCCATCATGCAGCGTTGAAATGTCGCTGGGGCATTACACAGTTCGAATGGCATCCTTCTAAAAGCAAATATTCCATAAGGGCATGTAAAGGTCATTTTCTCTTGGTCTTCAAGAGCTATGATAATTTGGTTGTACCCCGAATAACCGTCTAAGAAGCAATATTAGGAATACCCAGCCAATCGATCCAACATTTGGTCAATAAAAGGAAGAGGGAAATGATCTTTCCTTGTTGCTTTGTTTAGCGTGTGGTAATTCGTACATACACGCCAACCTGTGATTGTTCTTGTAAAAATAGACTCATTATTTTCATTTCACACTAGTGTCATTCCACCCTTTTTTGGCACAACTTGTACTAGGCTTACCCACGAGTTGTCCGAAATAGCATAGATAATCCTAGCATTAAGGAGCTTCAAAATTTTAGCCCTCACGACTTCCTTCATTACTGGATTTAATCTTCTTGGGTGCTTTATCGAAGGTTTATAAGTTTCCTCCATTAAAATCTTGTGCATGCAAATGGAGGGGATTATACCCTTTATGTTAGAAATAGTCCATCCAAGGCTGTTCTATGCTCCCTCAATACTCGCAACAATTTTTCCTCTTCTTCAGGTGTGAGTGATGCAGTAACAATCACCGGAAAGGCATGATTTTCACTCAAGAATGCATAGCTTCGTATTTAGGTAATTGCTTCAACTCTGGAGAAACAAAACTCGTGGTTTTCTGCATCTTTTCATCTATTTTAATTGCTGGTTTTTCTTCAGAAAATGCAGGATCATACTTGGCTACAATCGACTCTAACTTCTCCACTTCATTGCCAAATAATGCGTCTTGTCATAAGGCTTCCAAGGCAAATATATAGTGTAGAAATTCCTCACTCACAGCAGGTAAATCAAATCCACATGCAGCTGAGTTAGTGAAACTATAAGCTCGAGATGAAGTAGTGATGCATCGATCTAGGTGATCAATTGGTGCATCTTCTTGAAAGGCTTCTTCAACAAATTGCTCAATGACATCTACCCGAAAACAAGTGCTTATCTCTTCTAGAAATTTCATTGCTTAGTAGATGTTGAACATAACTTGTTCTTTGTTCACTCTCAATGTTAATTCACATTTTTGAACGTCAATCAAAGCCCTTCCAGTAGCCAGGAATGGTCGGCCATGAATTAGTGGAACCTTTTGGTCTTCCTCTATATCTAACACCACAAAATTAGTGGGGAAAATAAACTTGTCCACCTTTACTAATACGTCTTCTATGATTCCACGTGGGTATTTGATAGATCGATCTGCTAGTTGCAAAGAAATGGTTGTTTGTTTCATCTCCCCAAGTCCTAATTTCCTACAAACAGAAAGTGGCATAAGATTAATGCTAGAACCAAGATTGCATAAGACTTTATCAAAAAAAAAAAAAAATTCCAATAGTGCAAGTCAAAGTGAAGCTCACTGGATCTTTTAATTTTTGTGACAATTTCTTTTGAAGAATGGCGCTGCATTCTTTGGACAGCTTTATTGTTTCAAATTCATCTAACCTTCTCCTCAATGAGATGATGTCTATCAAGAATCTGACATAATTTGGCATTTGTTCCTCATCTAACCTTCTCCTCTTTGAGACGATGTCTTTCAAGAATCTGACATAATTTGGCATTTGTTCCAAAGTATCTACAAAAGGAATATTTATGTGAATTTATTTGAAAATATCCATAAACTTAGAAAATTGCTTATCTAATTTTTGTTTTTGAAAACGGGATATGGAAGGGGAGTAGGGAAAGTAGTAGGATCGTCAGGAAATGAAATTGCAATAGGCTTGTCAGCTTCTCTTTGTGGGTTGTCCACAATCTGCAAATGTAGTGATGGACTCTGTTTCGTTGGATGGTGACCTCTCAATTTCTTTTCCACTCCTAAGTGTGATGGCCTTACATTGTTCCTTTGGATTCACTTTTGTGTTGTTAGGAAAAGTTCATCTTTGTTGGGAATTGATGGTGGTAGCTGGCTGTCCAATTTGAACTTCAAGATTCTTCATTGTAGCTCCCGTGTTGCTAAAATGAGTTTCAATGTTGTCCAACCGTGAATCATTATTTTTGAACCTTACTTTTATTTTCTCCACGAAGGAAACCATGGCATCCTCAAGTGACATCTTCTTCTCTGTTTGTTGACTTTAAAATCCTAGAGGAGGTTGTAGCACATTCTTTGTGTTTCCATAAGATAAATTCTCATGATTTTGAAGCCCTAGATGGTAGTAGTTTGGCATAGGATTCCCACGACAGTTGAAGTTTTGATTGTTGATATATTGGCCTTGTTCTTGACTCATTTCATTACCCGAAACTGTCATACATGTAGTTGCAACATGTTCTATATTTTGTGGTATCCCATGGGTTGTCAAAGTTGAGATTTGATGGGATAGGAAAGCAACCTGAGCTGAAAGGACTGCTAAAGGCTCCAATTCATGAATCCCAGCAACTTTTTTAGTCATAGTTCTTTCAGTTGGCCATTGATAGTTGTTTAAGGCCATTTCTTCCAAAAGAGTGGTAGCACCTTCAGCTGTCTTTGACATCAAAGTTCCACCAGAAGCAGCATCAACTATAGTTCGAGTTTGTCCATTTAACCCATTGTAGAACATCTGAACTTGCAACCAGTCAGGTAATCCATGTTGAGGGAAGTGATGAATCAGGTCTTTGTACCTTTCCCGTACTTCATAGAATGACTCAAAATCATTTTGCTTAAATTGACCAATTTCACTCCTGAGCCGAGCATTTTTTTGTAGGTGGGAAGAATTTAGCAAGAAATTTTTCGGCCATGTCTTGCTAACTTGTGATACTTCTCAACTGTAGAGATTGTAGCCATCATCTTGCCTTGTCTCTCAAAGAAAAGTGGAACAGTCTCGATCTAATGGTGTTCCAAAAACATTGCCAAATGGATATTAGGATCACGTAACGGCGATCCACTAAATTGGCTTTGCTGCACCATGCTGATTAAGGCTGGTTTGAGCTTAAAATTGTTGGCATTGATTGTTTGACGGCTTATACCTGAGTAGTTGTAATTTACAACGGGCCGTACACAATCCTTCAAGGTGCGCGGTTGTGCAGCTGGTTGTTCTTCAATGTTCGAAGCCACATGTCCCCCATCCAACAGTTCTCCTTCTCCTTTCTCTAGTATAAATACCCCCATACTATGATAAAGAAGGGATTCTCATTCTAATCTTGGCATGTTAGTCTTTTTACTCTAAAAAGCCTTTCACTATATTTACACACATTCTCAATCGCGTCCCGGTGACGATTTCACCTCCGGGTACCACTTTCGGTTAATTGAAATACTGACTTGACCGTCGGAATGCTCACGGTCGCTTCCACTCCTACTGGAAAAGTCCACGAGTGGCTAACGATAGTTTACTGCGCCCAGCAAGGAGCATACTAAAGACTTATTCTATTGGCCACGTTTCGGAACAATTTTTCAAGGTCAACAGATTGGTTCCCAAATTTTTTCCGTGCTCTAGTTAATTAGTCTCAATTATTATTATGGGCCTTTAGAGGCCCTTCACTTCTCCCATCTACCTTATTCGCCACGTGTATGACGAGCTGATTTGGCATTGCCCACATGGCAGTCGAACTAAATTCATGTCAGACGAATCGATTCTATCGTACTGAACTAAAACTCTATTGCCCACTTGGAAGAAGATCCGAACTCATCCGTCATCCATGGTAGATGCAAAGGCCCGTACACCACACTCACTACATTTCACAATCCGCCTCGCCACACTTATCAAAGATCTTCTATAAGATCCCTCCAAGGTCTTTAGTGATTGATGGAACCTGTGGCAGGCTACAAACAGTCAAACCGATTGCTATGCTAGAAACAAGTTAATGTCCGCCAACCTATGGATTGACAGATTGAAGCCTATAATAGGATGACCTGTCTGGGATCCGAAGCCACGTCTCCCCCATCCAACGGTTTTCCTTCTCCTTTCTCTTGGATAAATACCCCCATACTATGATAAAGAAGGGGTTCCCATTCTAATCTTGGCATGTTAGTCTTTTTACCCTAAAAAGCCTTTCAATATATTTACACACTTTCTCAACCACGTCCCCGGTGACCACTTCACCTCTGGGCACCACTTTTCGATTAGCTGAAATACTGACTTGACCATCAGAGTACTCGTGGCCGCTTCTACGCCCACGAAAGGCCACGAGCGACTAATGGTGGGTTACTGTACGCAAGAAGGAGCATATGTAAAGACTTATTCTGTTGGCCATCTGTACGGCCATTTTTCAGGGTTAACAGATTAGTTCCTAGATTTTTAAGTGCTCTAGGTTATTAGTCTCAATTACTATTATGGATCTTTGGAGGCCCTTCACTTTGCCCATCCACCTCGTCCGCTATGTGTTGGACGAACTGATTTGGCGTTGCCCACGTGGCAGTAGAATTGAATTCATGTCGGACGAACCAGTTTTATCGTACTGAACTGAAACGCTATTGCCCACTTGGAAGGAGAGCCGAACTCATCCGTCATCCACAGTAGATGCAAAGGCCCGCACTCTGCACTCATTACATTTCACAATTCGCCTCGTCACACCTCTACTAACATCTTCTATAAGATCTCTCCAAGGTCTTGACCGATTGATGGAACCTGTGATAGGTTACAAATAGTGAAATCAGTTGCTATGTCAGACAGTTAATGCCCGCCAACCTATGGATTAACAGATTGATACCTATGATAAGATGACCCGTCCGCGATCTAAAGCCACGTGCGCCCCCATCCAACGGGTCTTCTCATTTCTCTAGTATAAATACCCCCATACTATGATAAAGAAGGTGTTCCAATTCTAATCATGGCATGTTAGTCTTTTTACTCTAAAAAGCCTTTCACTGTATTTACACACATTCTCAACTGCATCTCAGTGACCACTTCACCATTTGGCACCACTTTTTGGTTAACTAAAATACTGACTTGACCGTCGGAGTGCTCACCACCGCTTCCATTCCCACTGTAAAAGCCCATGAGCGACTAACGGTGGGTAGTAATGTGCAGGAAGGAGCATACGTGAAGACTTATTCTATTGGCCACGTGTTGGAGCCATTTTCCAGGGTCAATAGATTGGCATCACCTGTGGGGAAGTTAATGTAACCACAAGTATCCCCACGAAAGAAAAAGCTTATCGGAATATTTGATTGATATTTTTCCTGGAAAAAGGGATTTGTTGTTGAAGAAAGAAAAGTAGAAGCCTATATTATTTGGGAGGAGAACTTGCAACTCTAAATCAATGAGTTCAAGCAATGAAGAAGTGAATTTGAGAATAGTAAGAGAGATCTTTGAAGAAGAGATCATCCGAAAGAACATCCCACATCAATGGCCTCATCACCGATATCGAAGGAGTGGTAGAATTGTTGCACGACTTATCGCTGAAGTGGCTCGCATGGCTACTAATATGAGGAACATTGCCTCTCAAAAAGTAGCCAAACAGGAACTCCTCATGCAAGTACAAAATCAAGGTGGCTTCCAAGTCCATCAAAATCCTCTGCAATTGGCCCAAGACCGACGAGCTGAAGTGGAGTCGAGCAGGAGAATTAATCATCAAAGTCCACAAAGAGAGGCTCCAGTTGAAAAGGAAGTGGGAATGGACACTTCCAACTACACTGTCGCCCCAGCTAACAACGACCTGACTAGGGGAGATAATTTTTCCCTATATTATGAAGAACGGCTTTAGAGGTCAACAAACGTGTTTGATTGGATCGGGCGAATGCATAGAAATAGGGATCAGTCCATCCATCATACGAACCGCACGCAAAAATGCATTTAAAGCCAAAACATTTAGGCCCCTCCGCCTAGGAATAGGTGTGAAAGGTGGAACCTAATGGATTAGGAAAATCGAGGTGAGCCTCACTATAGCCACTTCGCCCTTTAGCAGATGGGAATGACTGACGAGTCGTGTCGGTCTTTGAGCTTGATGATGACGATGACAATCTCTCCTTCTCTAGGGAGCTCCGTAGGTTTTCCATGCCACAGAACTTCGTTTCCCCAAAATTCCTAAGTATGAAGGAAAATGTGACCCATAGAAACACCTCAACAAGTACAAAACGCAAATGAGTTTCGAGGCGCTATGTCCGCTCTAAAATACAGGGCCTTTCACTTAACACTTAGTGGTGCAGCTGAAGTGTGGTATAGTAGGCTGGCACCTCTTAGCATCAGGAGCTATCCAGACCTCAAGAAAGCATTTTTAAACCAATATTTACCAAGGAAAGAAGGGAAAGCACAAATCCAGTGCCTCCAAGATATAAGACAAGCACGAGGGAAACTCTGAAAAGTTACCTCGCCCGTTTTACTGATCAAATAACCTATTAAGAACAAGTCACAGACAAAGAAACCCTCTCGACTCTAAAGGTAGGTCAGAATATGAATACGTTATTTTGGAGAGATGTCCGAAGTAAAACCCGCTCTACCTACAACGAACTGGTAGAAATGATGAAAGTTGAAATTGTCAATGAAGAGATGATTGAACATAGGAACATGGCAGGACAAGGGCTTCTCCCACCTCAGAGGTAGATCGGTAGATGGCCCATCTCACAGATTGTGAGCCAGCAATGGACTCAGAAAAGACATACAATGGCTTCCACTTCTTGACAAGTATTTGCTGCAGCCACTTTGAATGCTATACCAATGTTGGCTTACAAAAATATTAGACCTAGTGGCAACCCCCCATCCAGAAATCCCCTAATGTTTGGTACTTGGTTTGTGGCAGGGATGCCGTTATTTAAACCATTATTACCATTAACCTGAGTACTCCAACCATCATTAACACGCAGAGCGTTCTGTCCATTAGTTTGGACATTGTCTCTTGCATTTGGGTTACCCCCCAAGTTTGATGCTCCATTACCAATATTCAAGTTAGCCATCCCACCACCCCCATGGTTTGGAGTAGATGGTCTGAAGGGTTGTTCTATTCCTTGATTTGGACTTAGGATTGGGGAATTATGACCTACAATCGTTCTAGTTTGAGAGTAATTCCCTATACTTGGCATAACTGGTTGACAAATTTGGCTTACTAACTTATTCATGATTTCGTTCAGATTGTTTAGTTGTTTGGCCATGTTGTCATAATGTGCATTCCCATTTTGAATAAACTTATCCATGTTATGGACATTTCGTAAGTTTACCTGCTCAACAGCATCTTGTGTGAGTTCACTTAGCAATACGCGCATGGTCCGAGGACCCTATTCTGTCATTGGCTCGTAATGATCTTGGGTAAACTTCTCCATGTTATGAATACTTCGTAAAATTACCTGCTCAACGACATCTTGTGTGAGTTCACTTAGCAATGCGCGTATGGTCCGATGACTTAATTATGTCATTAGCTCGTAACGACTTTAACTATGTCCATCTGTTCTAGAGTGTTCTGCAGCTCCTCATACCGTTCAATCCAGACTAGACTAGTCCCTGGCTTGTTGGCTCTTTATCAGAGTTTTTATGAGATATATTGTTTTCACTTTTTGTATCTTCAAACACCAAACTGTCCAACTGAGCATGCCAAATTGTTTCACGCGGAAAGTCTAGCCTCGTTAAAAATTAAGAGATGGTTCAGATGATTGTGTAAAGAACAGGCCTCTTGAGAAAAAATCCCAATAATGGGTGCTTTATTGATGAAGATTTGCAATCGACAAGAAGCGAAATGTCTCCAAGGGGCGCAAGTACACAGATAAGTTGAAATTTAAGTGCGATAAAAGTAATGGAAATGAAAATTAAATATTCTCTGTTCGAGAGTGTTTGATTTGGGACCTTTTCTTCTATGCTTTCTCTTCTGTTTTATGAGTCTCTGACGGTTGTTGTTGTAGAACTGCCTAAAACTGTTGGTCATCCTGTAACTACCACATTCTTCATCATGGCTAACTTGTCATAGAACTACCGTTCTAACTGCTGTCATTACTTTTACCATTGAAATGCTTGTAATCAAGATTTCCTAGATCATGGGACATGATGAGATTGCCATTTAACTACCTTAGTAATCGTCGTTTAAGATGACAATTTGCCCAGATCCTGGGTGTTTTGCTGACTTGGGCAATAATAACACCATCACCTGGAATATTCATAAAGTGTTGTATTCGCTCAGAGCTTGGACGTCTTGTATATTTGGGCGATGATGGGCCTCCGCTACATGACTCTGTCTTGGGTCTTTTTACATGGTCCTACTTGGGCCTGTCCTTCGAATTTCGTAACTGGGGCTTTACTACCTGGGCCACTTAATTGGGCCTCATTTTTATGTGTCAACAGGAATAAAACACATGCTAGTAGACAACGGGAGTTCGGTCAATATCCTGTTCAGTTCCGCTTATGCTAAGATGGCGATAGACCATGAACTCACTCATATGACTTCTCCCTAGTAGGGGTTCATCGGAGATATCATTGTCCCAAGAGGTAGGATCACCCTAATTGATGAAATGGGAACCGCACCTCTAATAACACGCCACTTCATGGAGTTCTTGGTAGTTGACCGTCGATCTACATACCATGGAGTGCTAGGAAGACCATCCTTAAATGAGCTATGGGCGATCACCTCCATCCATCAGCTATGTATGAAATTTCTCGTTAAACGAGGAATAACCACCATCCGAGGTGATCAAATGGGCTCAAGAGAGTGTTGCATCAACTCATTGAGAAACGTTAAGCCACGAGAAGTAAACATGGTACTTCTCGACATTGAGATGTTAGAGGCCCCTGAAGAAGGACAACCCCAACATAAGGGAAATATGGTTCCATTGCGAAAGCTTTCCTAAATGGTCGACCTAAAAAGGTAGCCTTTGATGAACTAGATTATCAGATTATTAGTCCGAGTCACAAATTGCTCCAATGGAAGAACTGGAAAGCTTTCTAGTAGATCCCCAAGATGCTTCTAAAGTCCTGCAGGTCGGGAAAGATTTGGGAGAGGAAATAAAGAGAGAACTTAAGGACATCATCCATAAGAACTTGGAAGTCTTCAAATGGAAACACGAGGACTTGATTGGAATAGACCCGAAGGTCAGTTGCTATCCTTTGCAAATTGACCCAAGTCGAGTCCCACACAAGCAGAAAAGGAGAGCCTTGAACACGAAAAGGTATGAAGTTCTAAAAGAAAAAAAGTAGAGAAACTAGTCAACAATGGCTTCATTAGGGAGGCTATTTATCCAAAGTGGATATCCAATCCCGTGTTAGCAAAGAAGCATAATGGCAAGTGGAAAGTTTACATTGACTTTTACAATCTCAATCAGGCTTGCCCTTATGACAGTTTTCCACTTCCTCAAATTGACCAATAGGTAGATTCGACCGCTGGGCACGAGTTTCTAAGTTTCATGGATGCTTTTTCGAGTTACAACAAGTTTTCCATATACCCAAAAAGATGAGGACATCACTTCTTTCATCACAAATCGAGGACTATATTGCTACAAGATAATGCCCTTTGGGCTAAAAAAATGCGGGGGCCACCTACTAGAGGTTGTTTAATAAGATGTTGGCTAATCAACTCGATAAAATGATGGAAGTCTACATCGACGACATGCTCGTGAAAAGCTTCCAAGCCGATGAGCATGTGAAACATTTGGATGAAGCCTTCCAAATCCTGAGGAAATACCAGATAAAACTGAACCCTCTTAACTGTGCGTTCGGTGTGGCATCCGGTAAGTTCCTAGGATACATTGTAAATCAAAGAGGAATTGAAGCAAATCCAGAGAAGATTAAGGCTTTAATTGAAATGAGGTCACCACAAAAGTCAAAAGGAGGTACAACGATTTACTAGTAGGATAGTCACACTCAATTGCTTTATATCCAGGGTCATTGAGAAGTATATTTCCTTATTTAAGATCCTCTAAGGGGAGAAAAACTCCCAATTGACACCGGAGCTGAAAAGTTCAAAAGGGGGCCACTGATGGCATTTCAGGCACTGAAAAGCTACCTTGGACAAGCCCCCCTCCTATCTAAGCCAAAGGTGGGTGAAACATTATTGCTTTATCTAGTATGTCCAAAGATGCCATCAATTTGGTTCTTGTAAGGGAAGAGGGGACGTACCAGTTACCCATTTACTACGTAAGCAAAGCCTTGTGGTTACTAGAAGTGCGCTACCTAGACATGGAGAAGCTCGATCTTTCCTTGGTTACCGCATCTCAAAAGTTGAGGCTGTATCTCCAGGTCCACAGCATTCATGTACTGACAAACTTCCCCCTAAAGTAAGTCCTTCAGAAACTAGACTCTTTGGGGAGGCTACTGAAGTGGGCAACAGAACTTAGTGAGTTCGACATAATGTATACACCTAGGGCTGCGGTTAAGGGTCAAGCCCGGCTGTCTTTGTTGCTAAATTTGCCAAGATCCCTGAAATTGAAGTGAATATGGAACCGGTGGAGCCTCCCACCTGGAACCTCTTTGTAGACGACTCTTCTAGAGAAGCTGGTTCGGAAGTATGAGTGGTCTTAGAAAGTCCAGATGGACACAAGTTTAATTGTGTAGTTGGAGGATTCAAAGCATCCAATAATGTAGTTGAATATGAAGTGCTCCTAGCCAGCTTCCGTCTGGCTAAAGAGCTGCAAATAAAGAGGTTGGCCATCAATAGTGACTCACAGCTAGTGGTGAACTAGGTCAACAGAAACTTTATGGCTAGAAACTTATGGTAACATACCTGAAATTAGTCATGGATTTCCTTCCTAACTTTGAAAAGTTTGAACTGACACAAGTATCCCGCCAGGAGAACTCCCACACTGATACTCTATCAAAATTGGCCAGCAGTAAGGATTCTGAGCTTCTTAAGGTGGTTCCCATAGAACACCTAGCCGAACATTCAATCATAAGGTGGGAAGAAGTAATGTGAATAGAAGGCACCCTTCTGTGGATGCAACCGATCATTGCTTTTCCCAAAGAACAAACCATACCAAACAATGAAGTCGAAGCTCACCGGATTCGGAGGAGAACTGTTCACTTCATCTTACAGGATGTTCTGTACAAATGACGTTTCTTATCTCCCTCCTTAGATGCAAGGGAGGTGAAGAGGCAAATTATATCCTAAGGGAGATCCATGAGGGGATTTGCGATAACCATTCTGGAGGGCCAGCTCCGGCTCATAAGGTACTTGGGCAAGGATACTACTGGCCTACCCTGAAAATGAACTAGATACAAATTCATACGCAAGTGTGATAGATGCTAGAGTTTCTCCAACGTGCAAAGACAGCCCTCACAAGAACTCAAAGTCGTGTTAAGCCCCTGGCCATTTGCCAAGTGGAGAGCTAATTTTATTGGTCCATTGCTAAAAGGAAGGTAGAGTGCCTGCTTCGCTATTATTACGATTGATTACTTCACAAAATGGGTCAAGGTATAACTGTTGTCTAAGATCACCGAAGTGAACACTTCCAAATTCCTTTGGAAGAACATTATATGCAGGTTTGGCATACCCCACTCTCTAGTTTCAGATAATGGTAAGCAATTTGATAACAAGTAAATCAGAGATTTGTGCAATGAGCTCAGAATTAAAAAGTATTTCTCAATGCCTCATCATCCCAAGCCAATGGCCAGGTCGAAGCGGTAAAAAAAAACCAATAAACTCACCCTAAAAAGAAAGTTGGATGCTTCAAGGAGGCCGAGTTGACGAACTCTCCCAGGTTTTTTGGACCATACAAACAATCGGGGAGACCCCATTTTCCATAACTTACAGAGTCGAGGCCATGAGCCAGTAAAAGTCGGAGAGCCTTCCTCATCGCGTCCACTTTAACCAAATAACAAATGATGAATTGAGAAGGCTTGAGCTTGAACTCTTCGAAAAAAAGAGAGATGATTTTGAAGTTAGGTTCGCCTTCTTCCAACGTAAGATGATGCACTTCTACAATGCCAAGGTGAAGAAAAGGGCTTTACACATTTGCGATCTGGTGGTACTCTAGAAAGTATTCCCATCATCAAAAGAATCGAGAATGGGAACGTTGGGGTCGAACAGGGAGGGCCCATATTGTATCACTGAAGAAGTGCGACCTGACATATATAATTTTAAAAATTTGGAGGGCAAAGTGATGCCTCATCCCTAGAACGTCGAGGACTTGAGGAAGTATCATCAGTAGGGGGATCATGATCGTCATGTAAATATTATTGTCAATTGAATAAATTAATTTTCATTTCTGCATTGTTCTCAAGCAAATTTTTCCTCTCTGAATGATGTTCGCTTAGTCAGGAGAGGCACGGGTGCCACCTCTAACGGAATGGATTAGAAGTGTTCTCACACATTCTCACTCTTTGCCGAGCTGCATACGCCCCCAAGGGGTCACCTCAACCAAGGATATCCACTCCATCAGGGAAGGTGTGGGTGACACCTCTGGTGAAGCGGATCAGCAGTGTTCTCACACATTCTCACTCCTTACCGAGGTACATGCACTCCTATGGGGTCACCTCAACTAAGGATATCCACTTTATCAGGGAAAGTACGGGTGCCAACTCTGGTGTAGTGGATCAACAGTGTTTCCACACATTCTCACTCCTTGCCGAGGGGCATACTCCCCTAAGGGGCCACCTCAACTAAGGATATCTACTTCATCAGGGGAGGTGCAGGTGCCACCTCTTGTGAGTCCATTTTCTCAAGTGGTTATGCTTAGGCGAAGTATTTACGCTTGCAGTCCATTTCCTTCACCCATTTTCTTAAGTGGTTATGCTTGGACGAAGTGTTTATACTTACAGTCCATTTGTTTAATCCATTTTCTCAAGTGGTTATGCTTAGGCGAAATGTTTGTACTCGCAGTCCATTTGCTTCATCCATTTTCTTAAGTGGTTATGATTAGGCGAAGTGTTTACACTTGCAGTCCATTTGCTTCATCCATTTTCTCTAGTGGTTATGCTTTGGCACTTTTACGCTTCCAGTCTATTTGCTTCATCCATTTTCTTAAGTCGTTATATTTAGGCAAGTGTGTACATTGGAACACATTTGCCTCACTCATTTGCTTTGGATCTTATCTGGTTAGTGCATTTGAAGCGAAGCTACAACTTAGAGCAACAAATTGAAGAAAAGAATTTCATTACAAAATAAATGAGGACCGAAGCCATTACAAATTGAAGAAAAGAATTTTATGGGTGTACATTTACAATGGCCCTCTCTCCCACCTCCTCCAAGGGGCCTCCTCCTTTGCTTCTATATCAGGCCAACCACTAGTAGGACTACCTAACTCTTCCTCGAGAAATGTAATGTCCAGTTCTGGATGTACCTCCCACATGCTAGACATCATCTGTTGGGCATTCTACAAAGCCCAGTAGTTGGCAAAAATGTCATATTCCTTCGTTTGGTTGAAGGTATGAATGTAATTCTAAACCTCCACCTCACCTACTGTCTTCGCTTCAGCATTAAGAGATTCAATCTCCTCCTTTTTTACCTCAGTAAGCATCCTGAGTTCGACTTTTTCCTTGTTGGCCCCCTCCAAGGCTTCTGAGGCAATCCTATGTGTTTATTGGACTGTTCGATCCACTTAGTAAGTGCAACCACATAGGAAATTGACTCATGGAGTTCATTTTTCAGTTGATTTACTTGTATCTCAGCAAAGTCCAACTTCACCTCGACCTCAGTCCTCTTCACCTCAGCCTTCTCTCCCTCTTTCCTAGCCTTACTGACCTTATCTTTCCACTGCCCTGAGGTCTGAAATCTTTTCTCCAACTCCTCATTTTTCTTTCGAAAACCCCAGACCAATCTTTTGCCTCAGTACCAATAATCCCGTACAGGCATTGTTGGTGGCCAAGAGGTCCTCCACCTAGCAAGAGACGACGTGATATTGCTAGTATCTGGTCTTGTACTTGTTATGGACTCAAATGGTAGAAGCGGTCTCTAAAGGCAGCATCTCCAATACTACCTCGAGGAGACCACCCTCTTACTCCACAAGTAGTTACTTTACTACAATACGAAAGGTTAGTAGACTTCTTCAACCTTTTTCGAAATGGCTGAACAGCAGTAACGAACAGGTAGCCTCTGGAGCTTTGGAGGGGCTATGATGGTCACCCCAATCAAATGGGTAGAGGTGGTGCTGGCTGACGAAGAGAAAGCCTCTGTTAGGCTGGATCTTTTTTTCTTGACTAGGGAGGCACCTTCCTCTACTTCGTCCTCCTCAGGGGACTATTGGCTCTTGCTTATAGAGCTCAGCCTTTTAGCATGCCTCTTGTAAGCAACTTAACTGGTTTTAAGAGTTCTCACCTCAGCCACGCTTCGCGGATAGTGACGAAATCAAGCCTCAAAGTCCTCTTCTTCAAGAAATTATCTACAAGAAAAAAACACTTAGTATATTTCGGGTATACTCAAATATGCACCAACCGAACTAGAAAATAGAGCTCACCTTGGGTCACCATTAGTCCGTGTAGAATGAAGTTGGAGTTCTTGTCAATTAGGTCGTCGTAGATCCGGTCCTTGAAAGCTGCCGGTAGATATGATTGATGATGTCCCAATCCTCCTCAGAGATCTCGCACCTTAGAAGGGGGCCTACAAACAACAAAAATATTAAGCCACAAGTAATCATTTAAGTTAAATCAGCTAGGTAAGTTGACTTACTGGCTGTGGAGTAAGACGTGGGGACGGTGAGGGAAGCCATGAGGTTATTCTCTATGGTATCCCATCTCCTAGTTGCCTAGAACCAGGACTTTCGCCACTCTTTTACTGAATATGGAAAATCTACCATGAATGGGAAGTGGGATCCCCAAGGGGACAAATAGTACCACCCCCTTCTTTTTCGTCCCTAATTACACTCTTAAGGAAGAAGATGGAGTGGAAAACACTAAATGACATATCTACACCAAGACTAGCTTGATGCCAGAGCATCCACGACCCAACCATCTAGGACCAAGAGTTTGGGTGGAGTTGGGCCGGAGCCAATCCGTAGGAATGGAGAACTAGCCTAAAAAATGGGTGAAAAAGAAGTTTGAGGCTTGCCCTAAACAAGTTTTCGCTTACGGCCACGCAGCCTGTCCTCAGATAGCAAGCACTCTCATTCGGGTCGGGTATGATTAACTCTATGTTGTCTAGTATCCTAAAAAGTAAAAACCCGTCTACATTTTTCTAGAGTTTTCTAGGTGGCCTTAGATGGACAGCTAGAAGCCCCCCCACTGGATAGAAGTGTCTACAGTGTTTTCCCCTGAACTGATTGCCCTTCCAATTTCGTCTGAAGAGATGACTATAGGGTCTCTCATTATCGAACCTTCAACACCTCGCCTCTCCCCACTCGTGGAAGTGTTTCTAGACCTCTCAAAAGCTATTTAATCAGATTTCGAAGCAAAATGAAGCGAGTAGAAATGACAGAAGTTTACTTAAAGTTTATGGTTCGAAAGAAAAGGAGTCGCCAGAGTTTTGAAAAGGAGTAGTCAAAATTTTAGGATCTTTCTTGCAAGAAAAGCAAATGAAACAGAATGCAAGTTTTAGATGGGTTTTCGTAAAAGTAAAGTGGCAAAATGAGGGGTTTGGGCCTTATATAGGTGTCGACAATTCACCCCCAGCTTTCAGATCATGACAAGTCACATCTGGGCCATCCAAATCTATGGTACATCATCACCGTTGAAATCAAGAGTCACGTAAGCCAATGGTCATGATGGAGCAGTGTACTTCACGCATTAACCCAAACGAGTCACCTTGAGCCTATACAGTCATCGCCATGATTAACATTTATAGTCATGGAGGCATGCCTTAGATGCAAGCAACGCCCTATGATTGCTTTGAGAAAACGCAAAAGCTTTCAAATCATTGGTGGGAAGCCCCAGATTAATTAACCAACTAGGACTTCGCCTTGCAACAACTTTTCTCAAAGTTACCAACACCCATCATTTCGTCCCAGCTAGGATTTCGCCTCACAACAACTTTTCTCAAAGTTGCCAACACCCATCACTTCGTCCTAGCTAGGACTTCGCCTTGCAACAACAATACCCATCACTTCGCCACAACTAGGACTTCACTTGGTAACAACTTTGAGTGATGCTACAAGAACATATTAAAGGATTGAGTGATGCTACAAGAACATAATTGTCTACGTAATGGTCTACATGATTACAAGTGGCATTGATCAAAACCTTTAATTCAAATCTGACACTTTCACAACAACGACAGGATAGTTGCCACATCACATTATGTCATTTATTGTGTACATTTATTATGTACACTTAGCATTTTCCAACAACTTTTCCCAAAGTTGCCAACACCCATCACTTCGTCCTCGCTAGGACTTCGCCTCACAAAGGACTTTGTTCTTAAAGGTGCCAACACCCTATCACTTCGTCCTCCAACAAAGGACTTTGTTCTAAAACAACACTCCCAAAATCGCACTCAACACTTCGTCCTTTCGTCGGGCTCTGCTCTTTCTTACCTTCTCATTTCTTCTACAACTAACGCATACGACCCATAAAATGACACGATACAGTTCTCTACAAAGTCTATGCATTATGTAAATATCCATGCACGGACTTGAGGTACTGTTGTTTTGGGTCTTTGGAGGCCCTTCACTTTGCCCATCCACATCACCTACTACGTGTTGGACGAACTGATTTGGCATTGCCCGTATGGCAATCGAACTGAATTCATGTTGGACGAACTGATTCCATCGTACCGAAGTGAAACGCTATTGCCCACTTGGAAGAAGAGTCGAACTCATCCGCCATCCACGGTAGATGCAAAGGCCCGCACTCCGCACTCACTGCATCTCACAATTCGCATCGCCACACCTTTATTAAGATCTTCTATAAGATCTCTCCAAGGTCTTAACTGATTGTTGGGAAATGTGACCGGCTACAAACAGTCAAAGAAGTTGCTATGTCAGAAACTAGTTAATGCCCTCCAACCTATGGATTGATAGTTTGACACCTATGATAGGATGACACGTCTGGAATCTGAAGCCACGTGTCCCCCCATCCAACCATTCTCCTTCTCCTTTCTCTAGTATAAATCTCCCATACTATGATAAAGAAGGGGTTCCCATTCTAATCTTGGCATGTTAGTCTTTTCACTCTAAAAAGCCATTTACTATATTTACACACATTTCCAAC
>CAIGRF010043077.1:0-11254 GCA_903798235.1 Fraxinus ornus | reverse complement strand
CCTCATTTCGTAGCCTTTTTGACTTGAGTTATTAAGTCCGTTGGGGTATCTCAAAACCTGATACCCTCTGGTCTAAATACCCAGGGTGTTATCGACTTAAAGCTCGCTACAAGGGTCAATAAGAAAGCTTAAGGGGGTGAGGTCAATCAAGAGCTTTAATTGAAAAAAAATTGATTTTATGCAATTATCTTTGATATTTGGGCTTAAATAACTAGTGGATTTGAATTACTTAGTATAAACTTGAATGTGTAATCACTCATCTAGAGCAGAATCATCACATCACTAGAGTTTGATATTACCGGTTAGACCCAACCGAACAAGCGCGGAANTTTAATTGAAAAAAAATTGATTTTATGCAATTATCTTTGATATTTGGGCTTAAATAACTAGTGGATTTGAATTACTTAGTATAAACTTGATTGTGGAAGCACTCATTAGTTGAGAATCATCACATGACTAGAGGTTGATATCGCCGGTTAGACCCAACCGAAGTTGAGTGGGAAAATAAATGAGTGAATTGAGAGCAACCTTTAGATTTACATCCGGGGAAAGAAAAGAAATATCTATTTAAGGAGTGTAAATCTCACGAACGGAAAATGACATATTTGACCACAAAGGATCGGGTTGGAACCAATTTGAAGTCTTTTCCGTTTGACAACTTTTTCCTAATTTAGATGATGATTGAAAGTGACTATGCACCCACACACCGATTGAACATTGGATAAGCTAAAATGATTTTTGTTAGCATCAATTGGAGCATACTTGTGAATTGATATACAATTTTACACTCTTTGATATTTTTGGCAAGCTATCTAATGTGTTAATCTTTATCTAGTTTGCATGATTGTGTGGTAGATAATCTTGCTCGAGACGAGCAAGAATTTGGGGTATTTGATAAGTGTATTTTTGCACACTTATTTAATACATAAACAAGTTAATTATTGATTAAAATGAGTGAATTTCTACTCACAATTGTGTAATATTTGCTTTTGTATACCAAAAATCATCCAAAAGAAAGTGAATAAGGAAAAAAGGAAGAAAAATGACCAAAAGCGTACAAAATTTACCTTGAAAAATTGAGTGAAACCGTCCTTCAAAATCTTACATTTTCAAAACAATAAAGAAAGTAACAATCCGAGGAATTTTTGCCCAAGCGGGCGTCCGGTCGCCCAACGGTCGATTATTTAACGATTTTGAATTTTAATGCGCAACTGCTAGTTTGGTTGTCCGATTCACTATACGGACGTCCGGATGGGTCGTCCGATTGGTTATAATTTTTTTTTTCACTACTATAAATATCATTTCACTTTTCATTCAATACAACACTTTTGAGAGCATTAAAGTGAGACATTATTGAGCTAAATTATATTGATTACACATCTTTTTTATCTTTATCAAATCATTTATTTTGAAAAACTTTTGATTGAATTAACTTTTGAAAATAATTCTACTCATCAAAATTTTTCTCACCTAATGCTTGAATTTTATTCATTTGTATTTATTAAAGTGTTTGACATATTTTTTTCTTTGTACTTAATTTGATCATATCATTTATTAAGTGAGAAATTTCAAATTGTAAACTCAACGTTCTTTAAATTTATAGGTCATATTGAGGTTTCGTAAAACTCAATATTGTCTAAGGATCGATACTCCTTATTTTTAAGTCACCGGAAGTATTGTAAGGGTTCAGATTGCACCATAAGTCAATCAAATATAGTAAAAATGTCTTGCTTGTGATGGAGAGCTTGATAACAAAGGATGTAAATCATTGCTTAGATTGAACCTCTATAATTACATCGCTTGCATGCTCTTTTCCCCTTTACTTATTACTTTTGTATTTGTACATTTTTATTTGATTGACTTATTCATCCTAAATTTGCTTAAACTTGAATTAATTTTTCGAAAAAGCTTTAATAACTAATTCACACCCCTCTTGGTTAGTTATTATTGGGCTATCAATTGGTATCAGAGAAAGGTGTTCACTTTTAAAGATTTCACAATCTTGAGTAATGACTAACTACAATCTTCGAAGTCTTGAGGGGCATTTTACAAATAGTTCTCATTTCTTTGATGTCACGCATTATAATTATTGGAAAGTCAGGATGATGATTAACATTCAATCAATAGATTACAATATTTAGGAAGTTATTGAATATGGTCCTTATATGCCTACCAAGATTATTAAAGTTGATGGCAAACCCAATCAAACCATTCCAAAACTTGGAGAGGAATATGACGAAGATGATAAAAAAAAAATTATCCTTGAATGCTAGAGTCAAAAATCTAATTTATTGTACCTTAGATATAATTGAATTTAATCATGATTCTACATATGATATTTGACATGCATTAGAAGTTCCTCATGTTGGCACTAGTAAAGTAAAGGAAACCAAAATTAATCTCTTTGTTAAAGAATTTGAAATTTGTTTCATGAAACAAGATGAACCTATTGTTGACATGAATACTCGCTTCATCGATATTGTTAATTCCTCAAAGGCTTTGATCATAAATTTACTAATAATGAGTTTATAAGTAAAATGGTTAGGTCACTATCAAAATATTGGAGCTAATGAACGACGTTGATAGAGAATACCAAAGATATTAACTCATATATGTTGGAAGAACTTTATGCAACATTGATGACATATGAGCTCAACAACGCCGAAGCTAAGGAAAAACAAAGAAGAATCAAATGAGTCTCTTAAGCGCCAATTGCTCTTAAATCAGCAATTGAAGAATGAACTACAAGTGAAAATATGAGTTATGAGGAGTTCGATGATCTAGTCCTTCTCGTCAAAAAATGGAGAGGTTTTCGAAATAATCGAAGATTCCAAAAAAAAAAAAGGGTGAAGATAGAAGCAATAAAATCATTTGCTATAATTGTGTCAAACCCAATCACAAGATAATCGAGTGCCCAAATAAAAAAAAGAAGTATCAAGAAAAGGGCACTCCAAACAATATACGATGAAAGCGACAATGATAATGCCGTTGAAAATGATAGTCAAGAAAAAATTTCCAACATATGCTTCATGGCAATCGAAGATGAGGTAAATTCTATTGAAAAGTATTCATGTGATGATTTATCTACCTCATATGATGAAATTCTTGAGAAATTTGAAAACCTTACCCTAAATCACTTAATTCTTAAAAAGAAATACTGCTTGTTGAAAAATGAAACAAAGAAAATATTGATTAAATAAATTTCTTCTTTGAAAGAAAAAAGTTGAAGACTTAACTAAAATTATTTCTAAATTTACTCAAGGTAAGAAGAATTTTGATTTAGTGCTTAGTGATCAGAAGTGTGTTTTTGATAAGGAGGAATTTGATATAAACCATTCTTGAAACAAAAATATGTCAAAAATCTATTTGTCAAAGCCTCAAACACATCTCCTTCAAAAACTACGTATAGCTTTTGCAACAAAGATAAACATATTGCTTAAAATTGTCTAACAAAAAAAGATGTTACACTTTAAAAGTAAGAACAAGTGGATTCAAGAATCCACCAAAACTAACTACCAATGATCCAGACTCATATGTGTACTAAAGATAAAAAATTGAATTGTTTTTTATAGGTACCAAAGAAGATGAAGAGCAAATAGTTATTGGATAGTGAATGCTTAAAACACATGATTGGAGATAGTGTCACTATCAATTTTTAAAACGAAGGATAGAGGTCATGTTACATTTGGAGATAATGCAAAAGGAAAAATTATTGGAATTGGAAACATTGGTAATCATTCTCTCCTGCTATTGAAAATGTGCTATTGGTAGATAACCCCATACATAATTTATTTAGTATTAGTCAATTATGTGATAAATGTTATCATATTAAATTCGATTTTTCTAAATGTTTTTTTAAGGATGTTACATCAAAAGAAGTAATGTTTATAAGAAGCCGAAGCAAAGATATTTATATCATAAATATTTAATTTGAAAGTGATGAAAAATGTTTATCACATTAAAATGAGGATACTTGGTTGTAGCATAGGAGAATAAGCCGTGTTAGCATGGATTTTCTTTC
Organism: Fraxinus ornus; assembly: GCA_903798235.1. NCBI lineage: Eukaryota > Viridiplantae > Streptophyta > Magnoliopsida > Lamiales > Oleaceae > Fraxinus > Fraxinus ornus. Next base: position 7,233 of record CAIGRF010043077.1, on the reverse strand, counting down.
AAAAATCTCCAAAGATTATTTTGTCAAAAGTTTACCAAATTAAAGTTTGATAGAGATAAAATTTGTGATACATGTCAATTTAGTAAACAAAAGCTTATTTAAGCCTAAACTATATTCTTTGACTACAAAACTACTTCAACTACTCCACAAAAATCTTTTTGGGCATTCTAGAATCGCTTGATTGGGTGGAAAACATTATGCTTTTGTCATTGTCAATGACTTTTCTAGATTCACTTGAGTTTTATTCCTAAATCCTAAAAATGAAGCTTTAAATACATTCAAACATTTTTGCAAAAGAGTTCAAAATGAAAAAAAAAAAAGATACTCCATTACAACTATTAGGAGTGATCATGGCGGAGAAATTGATAATATCGCTTTTAATAATATTTGTAATGAAAATGAATACGAACATAATTTATCGGCTCCTAGAACTTCTCAACAAAATGGTGTAGTAGAAAGGAAGAATCGCACATTGCAAGAAATGTCTAGAACTATGATTAATGAAAAGAGCATGCCAAAATACTTTTAGGCCAAAACCGTTAACATCGCTTGATATATTGTTACTAGAGTTTTAGTTAGTCGAAAGAAAACTAAAACCCCCTATGAGTTTTGGAAAAATAGAATTCCAAATATCGGTTACAAAGAGGAACCAAACATTCAACAAAGTGAAGAAGAACCTATCGAAATACAAAACAATCCATCTCTACCAAAAGAATGGAGGTTCGTTCCTTCTCATCCATAAGAACTAATTATTGGTGATTCATCCAAAGGTATTACTACTAAAGCTTCTACTAGCAATCATCTAAATAGTTGTATTTTCATTTCGAAAACTTGAATAAAAAAAATTCTATTTTCAAATGGTTTTTCAATAGGAAAAGCGGATACTACTCTTTTCGTCAAAACTCAAAAGAATGATATGATTATTGTTCAAATTTATGTCGATCATATTATATTTGGTGCAACTAATATCCATCTTTGTGAGAAATTTTCAAAATGTATAAACATGGAATTTGAAATGAGTATGATGGGAGAATTTATATTCTTCATTGGTCTCCAAATTAAGCAAACTAGTGATGGAATGTTCATCAATCAAAATAAGCATGTATTGGACATGCTCAAGAGATTTGAAATGGATAACTTGAAACCGATGAATACTCATATGAGTACATTCATAAATTGGATAAAGATAATCAAGGTACTTCCGTTGATGTCACAAAATATTGAGGTATAATTGAATCCCTTCTTTACTTAATTGCAAATCGACCCGATAATATGTTTAGTGTGTGTTTATGTGCTAGATTTGAATCAAATCTTAAAGAATCTCACCTTAGTGCTGTAAAAAGATTTTTTTAGATATCTTAGTGGTACTAGAACCTTAGGACTTTGGTATCTAAAGAGCACTCACATTGATCTACTTAGTTATTCGTATGTCGATTGCGCCAGTTGCACAATTGATCGCAAAAGAACTAGCGAAACTTGTCTTTTTTAGGCTTTGCACTTGTGTCATGGTTTAGTAAGAAACAAAATTCCGTTGCATTATCTACCGCTGAAGTCGAATCTATCTCAATCGCTAGTTGTTGTGCACAAATGTTATAGATGAAACAAACTATTAGTGATTATCACTGTCATTCGATCATATATCTATCATGTGTGATAACACTAGTACCATAAACTTGTCTAAAAATCTCATTTTTGCACTCTCGATTGAAGCATATTGAAATTAGACATCACTTTCTAAGAGATCATGCACAAAATGAAGATATTATGTTAGAATTTGGGAACACAGAAAATCAAATATTTTCACTAAACCTATAGCAATTGATCGATTCTCACATATTCGAAGAATTTTAGGTATTATTGATGAATTTGATGTGCATAACTAGGTTAACTCTATTCTAGATGCTTTTACATGTTTATTTGTTGCATTGTTTAAATATTCACTATATTTGATTTAGTATGCTTTTATTAAAAAAAAATATGGAAAGGAGATCCGGACAAGTCTAATAGACTGCCTGGATACCTTGTCCTGTTTGACTGAAAGTCATGCTAATAATATTTCTGCCAATGCGGACGTCCAGGTAATGAATCAGATCTCAAGTTGAACGCGATTTTAGAATTGTTAAAACGCGATACAACCTCATTTCTCTCCCACTTTTCTTCATTTCCCTTGTTTCTCTTCTTAAATTGTCCTCAAACCTTTCCCATTTCCATCTCAAATCTTCAAATAACCTTCAAAATCATAAAACCCATCACTTTTACATCACAAATCTCTCAAAATCTCAAAATTTCATCCATCAACATCCACATTCCACTCAAAACCGAACCCTAACTTCATTTTTGTTTTTTTCTTCTTCTCTATTTAAGAGATTTTCTTGCAATCTCAGGGTCCAACAAATCAAGAAAATAGCTTAAAAGTACCACGAGAAGTTCTCCTCCACCTTCAATCGACGAAGAATTCGACATGGAACTTGAGGTGCCAGCCAACCACTTTGAAAAATCTTCAATTTTAATAGGTAAAAATGTTGATTTTTCTAATTTTACTATTGAAACACCCGCATTTCATACAAATGATTTTTTTTTTTTAAATATGGGCTGTGTGTCAATTGCTACTTTAGAGAAACATGCGCACCACGTCTCATAAAAGAATTTTATAAAAACATGGTTATTGCTCCTCATTGGGATGAGATTTCTTGTTTAATTAAGAATATTCATATTACCATCAACAAAGCTCTCTTCCGTGATATTCTCGAGCTTGAGATGTGTGAAACTCTAATTTTTCTTCATAAAACTCATCCTATTTTGGAAGGATATGACCTTGCCGAGGCACGTCGCCAAGTTACCGGGAAAGAATATTGTGAATATTACAAAACTTAGTGCAAATCAATTAACTCTTCCATGTAAAGTTTTACAAAACATCATTGCACGTGTCATTCTTCAGTGAAAAGGTCATCGGGATGAAGTAAATAATTTTGATTATTTCATTCTCGATTCTTTTCTTGTAGGGCGGAAATTAGAATTTCCAACCATTGCATTAGGTCTCATGAAGCTTGTCTATTTCACTCATCATGTTAAAGTTTTATCTTATGACATGCTTTTCACTAAAATTTTTAAACATTTCGATATTCCTCTAAATGATGAGACATTTGTTAAACTTCACCCTACAACACCATCAATATTCAAACTCTTAAGTGGATGAAGATAGCAAAAGAACATGGTCAATGGGTAGCTCACACAAAAGGGTTCGACTCCACTTCGGGTTCTTCGACTCTAACTTTCTAGGACGATGAGGATGATGATGTACCACAAGTTCCGAATCCTCGTCAAGATATTTCGAGCTTGAGTGTTTCTCATTCTTCGACTAGTGGTTTCACATTTACCGATGATCATTATAATTTTCCCAACAGGCGCATTGACTCACATACATCCTCTGTTGACAGCCTTGTCAGAATGCATCACCAGTTGCAAGTTCAACAGGCTGCCATCCAAACCCAATAAGATACCATTCAAGGATAACAGGACGATGCAGGCTTAGCAGAATACCTTCTACGCTCATTTTCCTCTGCCGCCTCCTCTGGAGCCGTAGCTTTGTGTTGTGTTTTGTATTTATGTCTTGGATACACTATTGCTTCATTTAGCTTCTTTTATGGATACTTCTATTTTTATGTTGTAACGATTTGGATGACATTTACTCCCTATTATTTGTAAGTATGGTTGTCATTTATTTTGATCTATGAATGCATTATGCTTTGAGGTCCCCACTTACATGTTTTTACCTATTTCAAAAGGGGGAAAATATATAAGATGATATGCATATGTGTATAACAAATGTGATATATGATTGCAAATATAATAAATGCTTGACTTGTATAAGATGTGGGGAATATATGAATAAAAGATAGTGGGAATATATGAATCATACGTAATATCTAAAGTTTTTCATTTCTTATCATTTGTTGCAAATCATCTTTGTTTTTCATAATCAAAAAGGAGGAAATTGTTGATATATAGTTGACTTCATGTTTTGAATATAACAAACAAAATGTGTTATTCTCCAACTATTGAATTCGAGTCTTCATAGCTGTTGTTGTAAAGTCGATCAGTTGGAGACAAAAAGATCACTACCAAAAGATTTGCAATTTTCGATCAATAAAAATCAAGATGAAAGCCAAGCATTCACATTAAGACAAAAACTTCAACAGTCAAACATCGAAAATATTAGATTTAGATGTTTTCATTTATATATAAAGGTAAAATACTTTAATCCTTAGCGATAAATCGTTAAAAGCTCAAAAACTGAATTTTTATGCACAAGAAAAACTACTTCTAGAAACACTTGTATAAAAAATATTTTTCAAAAGGTAAGAATTTCAACTTGATATTCAAATCTTTTACAATATTATTTACCTTGAAAAATTAAGTAAAAACGTCTTTCAAAAGCTTTCATTTTCAAAACAATCAAAAAATAAAAAATTTGGGAAATTTCTACCCAAGCGGACGTCCGAATGGTTCTAGTGGAAGTTTAGTTTACCCAACGGATGGTTTTTTAATCGTTCTAAATTCTGACGTACAATGGCTAGTTTGGTTGTCCGGTTCAATATGCGAACGTCCGAATCTTTGGTTTTTTGACTGCTATGAATATCATTTCACTTTACATTCAATACAATACTTGTGATAGCATTAAAGTGAGACATTCTTGAGTTAAATTTTATTGATTACACATTTTATTTATCTTTTTAAAATCTTTTACTTTAAAAAACGTTTGATTGAATTAACTTTTGAAAATCATTCTACTCATCAAAGTTTTTCTCACCTAACATCTGAGCTTCATTTATTGCTATTTATTAAAGTGTTTAGCCTATTTCTCTTTTTGTACTTAGCTTGATCATATCATTTATTAATAGAAAAGTCTCAAATTGTAAACTCAACGTTCTTTAAATTTGTGGGTCATATTGAGGTCTTTTAAAGATCAATATTGTATAGGATTGGTGCTCCTTGTTTGTAAATCACCAGAAGCATTGTAAGGGTTCAGATTGCACCATAAGTCAATCAATTATAGTGAAAAGACCTTTCTCGTGACGGAGAGCTTGGTAATGGAGGACGTAGATCATTTCTTGGATCGAACTCCACAATTACATCATTTGCACACTCTCTTCCCTTTTACTTATTGCTTTCGTATTTGTAGATTTTTGTTTGACTGACTTATCCATCCTAAATTTGCTTAAACTTGAATTAATTTTTCGAAAAAGTTTTAATAGTCAATTCACCCCCTCTTGGTTAGTTATTCTTGGGTTATCACTACAACAAAAATGATTTTTTGCAACATATAAAAGGCAACATTCAGTTATTAAATGTTGCTAAAGGTGTCTATCGCAACATTCAAATAAGTGAATGTTGCAATTGGTTAATATAATTGAGATTTTAAGTGAATGTTGCAATTGGTTAAAATGAATGTTGCAAATGTCACATTTTGCAACATTTATGGAGTGTTGTCAAAGGTTTTAGTTATTACAACGTTTATCTGACGTTGCTAAAAACTAAGTCTATAGCAACGTTTATTCACTGTTGCTAAAACTTGGAGTTTAATATACCACAACGTTTCAGAAACGTTGCTAAAGGTTTAGGTTTATGCAACATTTATTAAATTTTGCCAAAACCTAAACCTTTAACAACGTTTAATAAGTGTTGTAAATATATACATTTTGCAACGTTTTTTAAACGCTGCTAATAAGTTTAAGTAGGATATCCTTTTGCAACGTTTATGAAACATTGCAAAGATATTATGGCCCATTTAAATAAGTCCATCACTTTCCAAACCATTAGCCCACAAAATACCCAATTTCTTTCCAGCCAAACCCGACCCACTTAGTAAAAAACCAAGAAAGGGCTATCCAAGAATTAGCCCTGAACCCCCAAATCTCTCAACTCTCTCTCGGTCGCCCTCGCTTCCCTTCATATCACCCTCCCCTCAAATCGATTTATGAAACCCTCAAATCCCATTTGAAGTTAATCACAGTAAGATTTGCGTGATTTTCTTGGTAGGTATCCAGTTGATTTGGATTTTCTCAACCCAGTAAGTGCCAAGTAATTTTCTTGTACCGTGATTGTTTCCCATGTCCTCTTTTGAATCTTAGCATTATTAGCTTGCATTTTCTCTTCTTAACATTGCTTATTTTTGCAGGAGCCTCAAGGATTTAGTATCTATCGACTGGTTGCCCTGAGCTTATGCATCTTTAAGTACGTATTTTGCATTCATTTCATCTTGGAGCACGTGGTCTGATTTTCAGAGGAAAATCTTGCAAGTAAGTATTTTTATTCACTATCACCCTCTCCCAGCTTGGAGCACGTGGTCTGATTTCCAACAGCCATTCCCACAATTTTTCTTTGTTTTGAGTTGCTGACTGATTGATTGTTGCATTCTGTGTTTTATTTTATTGGTTGGAATTAATTGTTTGATTGAAATTTATTTTTTGCAGTAAGACAATAATTTTGATCTTATAATGTTTATTAATTTGGTACTTACAAATACAAAAATTTATGTCATTGCTGGGATTAATTGATCTGAATCTTAGTTTTTATTAATTTGAATGGAAATGACAATGTCAAGGTTTTAATACCATGATTTAGACATCAGTTGCACTCAGATTTGTCAAAAGTTATGCAAGTTTTAGTCCTTATGTTTTACATATGATGGTTGGTGGAAATCAATCACAAGTTTGTATCGAGGAGTTATTAAAGCAGAACTGCTTGAAACTCGGGACTAGCTTAGTTTGATTGTTTATATCAATATTTTGCTTTTTATTTGAAATTTGGGAAGACTCGTGGACGTTGCAAAAGAATAAGTAAAATTTATTATGGGCCTATATTTTTCTATTTTCAAGATTCTGTATGTGATAGAGTTGTTATGTTTGTTGATTGAGTTTGGATGGTGGTTAAATAACATCAACTGATAATCTCATTTCTCTGTATTCTTGTGCTATTGCACCATTGGCAATCACAGAGAAAATATTTTAGTGTTCCAATTGCTACGCCATTTCTAGACCTAAAATAACCAATTACCTGAATGGTGATGCATTAAATATTTTGTTGTAGATGTAGAGAGGTGATTAGTGCATTTGATGTTTGGCTATGTCCCTTTAGTGTTGAATAGTATCGTTTGCATACAATGGACAAAGAGTGGCTACACTTATCAAGGTTATCATAAAAAATTACATATTACGGATCTAGATATCAATT
>CAIGRF010043069.1:0-11953 GCA_903798235.1 Fraxinus ornus | reverse complement strand
TATAACAAAACATTCACGTGTTCATTCAAGTGTCTCCACACTTTAGCTTGTGAGATCAACTACTTACTTCATAAGTAAGAAATGCCACACGTGATGGTCTATCCGTAATAACGATATCCGTATCTCGTTATTACATACGACCACGGACGATTTAAGATTCAATCATAAGTAATTTGTATCTCACAATTACAACTCCTTGTGATTAACAAATCACCAATACTTGAATCTACGGATTCTATTATTTAATTAATTAGAATATTAATTCGATAAATAATAGATCTTGCCATAAATATGCATCGGTTACACATACATTAAAAGAAGTGCTTATGTCCAAAGTTGATTGGACATAGGGCATAACACTTACAGTTTTCACAGTGACATGTTGGCTATATGTGTATTGTGTTGTGACTTTGGACAATTTTTGAGTTTGTAATTTAGAAATGAATATGGTATTTGTGAGAGGCTGTTTTTTTAATTTCACAACCAGAGGCTGTTTTTTTAATTTCAATTTTTGAGCGAAGATCAGATCGTCATTGAAAAAGTCGTCGACGAGTGGATGCAGACAACTGTAAGAGGGGATGGCGACCGACGGTGCACGAGGGCAGGGCAACGAGAACTAAACCACACAAAAATTGTGATATTGTCCTGTTTACCGGGACCATAAATAAAAGTCAACCCTCCAAAATAAGTCGATTCTGAATGCAACGTTCTCTTGAACAAGCAACCCTCCAGAAATCATTGCCAAAACAACATAAAGTAATCAACATACACAGATCAATCAAATCCAAAATGCAAAAATCTGTATTAACTGTACTTTGCATCAAAATAATTTCTTGATCATGCTAGGATCACATTAGTTGATAAAGAACGCATCTGAACTTGCTGTATAAACAAAAGCAACTTCGTATTTTCACCACTGAAATGTACAAGTCACTAAATACTGAAAACTGCAAGGATAGAAATACTGATATCTTTTATCCACACGTTAGCCAGTATTGCAGACCACCTAGGGTAAAGATAAGCCCTGCAGTCGTGTTTCTCCACTTCCTTAGAAATTAACCTGGAAAACAAAATAAGATCAAGTCGGCTCACAATGATAAAGAGGATCATATTCTCTCACTGGCAGTGAAGAATGCTTCAATTGGGTAAAAGGAAAAGGTTTTCTTTACCTCTTGATTTTCTTTCTTTACGTATTTTCTTCTTCGTAAAATATCACCGAAAGGTCTCTCAGGAACCGGAATCAGCTTCCCAACAATGGCCAGAGGCCAGCTGACCATGTAAAAAAAGAAGCGATATTTCATACCAGACATGAGAATAATACGAGGATATCCCAATAGTGACGCAATTATAGATCCAAACACACTTTATTGGGATTAAAGCAAACCATACGTCATAATGTGAAGAAACAGTATCTGTCATATCTTTCAGAAGATTAAGTATTAACAAATGCATAGACTCTCGACCAAAATAAGATGTAAAGTTGAGAAATACCAGGTATAAGTCGTAAGCCAAAATGCCATGTAATGAGAAACCAACCTGATTATACCGATGACAACAGAAACAAGCCACAGTTTCCAACTGAGTCTAACTGTTTCAGTAAACTTCCCAAGAAAAAATATTATGATAACCTGAACAGCAAGAGTAGATGTATAAATTGCAAGAAATTTTGGGGCATCTACGAGGAGCAAAGATAACGGAAATAACCTGGAGAACCACTGTAAGCCCAACTATTCCCATGAAAAGACGGTTTTTAGTAACCCCTTTCCACACATTAATCTCGTCAGGCTTTCTAGCATTCAACTCATTAAATATCTGTAATTATATAGAAAAGAAATTAGTTAAAGTACATGGAAAACAGCAGTTTAAAATTGGCAAATTTAAGATAAAAGTGCAGAGTAGCTTCAGCAAAATGATTTCAACTTGATTTATATTTAAGTCTCTGTTTATCAACATTTACAAATCATTTATAAATGGCCAAACTTCAATTTTGACCATACATTCCAATGGCCCACAAAAGTACTATCCACCACTCATTTATGAATTAAACAATTTATAAATTCTTCCCAAACGGAGGATAAAAACTTAGAACCGAACAGAGTGGAGTCATCAAAAGTGTTGAATATTCAATCCCGTCAGACTTCACAGAGATTCATGTTCTTCAACACTTTGATGATGATATCAGCCAAACATTCATTGTGAGATAGAATCCTCGATCCTTCACTTTCCGGTTAAAGTATAAGAAAATCAATTGATCATTATTGTAAAAGCAGACTAAATAATCCATTTACAAAAACAGGAATGTGTTGTTATACACAGAGGGGAGAGAGAGAGAGAGAGAGAGAGAGAGAGAGAGCATTCAGACTAGATACTCAAAACCTGTAATTGCAGTGCAGCCTGTTAGTGCCTCTATGTTAGCAAGTATGACAGTGAGCTTGTGTCTAAGCGTGTATGAGAGTGACAGTGAGTTTATCTAACAGAGATATTATTACTGGAGGGGAGGTAATCAAGAGCCATCAAATGAAAAATATCTCACTGCAAACACCTATTATCTATTCTTCTATGCAAACAAAACAAACCATTTGGATTTACGATACACAGTAAAGAAAACAGGTTGTGTACTAGAAAAACAATTCAAGATTTAATAATTTTACACAGAACAGTATAAATATAATTTCGACATGCCCCCATTTCCATTTGACGATAGATATATTCAACGGCATTACAGATATCTACACTTAGTTCTATGTAGGAAAAGTTAATACTATCATTTCTCAATGCACCTACCTGACAAAGGACAAACGCATTGAATATCAGTGTATTCTTCACTTTGAAAGCTTGACCATCTGATTCATGCTCTAAATTCAGAATGCTTCTTCCCTGGAAATTCAGTATTAAGAGAACAGTCACTTGATATAGAGCCTGCAACCATTCAACCGACAACAATTAGAACATGGATATTTAATGAAGTATTTTATTTTCCATTCAAATATAAAACTCAATAATATATAGTTAACACAGAACTTTGATACCTGAATTAATAAGTTTCTCCACATGACATTTGTAATGAGAGGTTCCCTAAAACATTGACACAAATGTTTGATCAGTAAATAAATTCAATCTCAGGAAGTGAATAACAGAATTTAATGATATAGAGAAGAAATAAAAGACCATCTCTACACCGTGGTGCTTTCTGGCAACTAAAAAACACTCTTAAGGTGGAGCCTGGTACAAGGGAATGGGGAAGGAAGAGGATCAGCACTCCCTTTTCCATTTTAAATACCATACTCCACATAATAGATTCCTGAAAGAACACATTTCCATGTGAATCCGCATACAGAAAAACGGATTTTCTCATCTCCTTATTGTACATTCCCCAACTGAGCTTAAAAATGTATGGAATGGCTCATAACATCTCTCTATAACATAGAAGAATAACATGAGATTTAAAGGGACAGCTCTAATCACCTCCAATCTTTCTTGTATTCTTTAATAACCAATTTCAGCAGCAAAATTTATTGCCAGTAACCACTATCAGCTAAGCTAATAATTTCCTCCCCTCTCACCCCCTTCTTCTCTCTCTTTTCATCTCTCTTCTTGCTAAAAAACCTAGTTCAGCATTGAAGGACGGCGCAAAATTCAACAGACCAAAACCACCCCAAGGAATACCTTCATCTCTTTTAGATTTTTTATTTTGAGAAAAAACAAGCGCATACAAGGTGAGACTAAATGAATTTAAAGACTTCAAAGTTTTCCTTGTCTTAATCAATGAAAAAAACATGGGCAAGAAAAAATTGATTTCTTTACTTTCACGAAAGTTTTCCTTGTCTTAATCAGTGAAAAAAAAGAAAAAATTGATTTCTTTACTTTCACGAAAGTTTTCCTTCTGTCTTAATCAATGATTATAATGAGGGAAAGTTACAGATTGACAAGGTGAGACTAAATGAATTTAAAAACTTCAAATTAACAAATTCAATTATCCTTTTTTTTTTTTTCCAATTGTCGTAACTATTTAACGCTGGTTATGCTAACAATATTAATTACAAGACAAGACTGTGAAGTTATATATTTTGAAGTTACAATTCAATTACCTGTTTATTTAATTTTTTTAGTAATATATTTTTAAGTTTTCCAAATATGAACAAGTAGCCAACACAGAAATTCCATTGCATTCTATGATAATTATTTCTCCTTCGGTACCAGGGGAGGAGGGAAGAAGATACAGTTCACCACTCAACTGAAACCCAATTTTTAGGTCACATAGAAAACAAACTTCAGACCAAAGTGACTCATATATGAAAAATCTAACCTTCTACCCACAGGAGGTCTATGCATCAGATGATCAGTAGGAGGTTCAGTTGCTAATGCCAGGGCCCCTAGTGTATCCATTATAAGATTTACCCAGAGAAGCTGCTCAGAAGATAAGATAATAACGAAGTTAGTATCTGAATCTAAATTAAAGTGCGGATTAAGAACCCGTGCCAATAAAGAAACAAAGAAGACAGACAAATACCACTCAAAACATGGGGAGAGAAAGGGAGATCACAAACCTGCACTGCGTTTAATGGGACATTACCAGTGGAAACTGCAGCCACGACATTGATTATAAGAGCTGCAACATTAACAGTGAGCTGAAATTGTATAAACTTCTGAATATTGGCATAAACAGATCTACCCCATCGCACCACCTACAATTAACATAAAAATATAATCAACAATCTCAACTATTGTCATAATATTTTCAATTCGTAGAAACTTCCACGAGACAGTAAGAAAGAAAATCTATATGACTATGCCTCGACAAATAATTGATTTACAATAAGAACAATCTGAATTACAGCAATAATAGCGCGATTCGGAGATAATTTCAGTAACAACGAAAATCTATGGCCTGAAAGTTCTGATAGAAATGTGCACTATATCCAAATAACAAAAGAGAACTATGAAACACCATAACATGCCAAAAAATCGTTGGATAATTCTTGGTGTACAAAATGGGGTACAAAATGGTGTCCAAAATTGCCAAATAGCAGCCCCCCTATTGGGGGGGCGCCGTGGCCGCCATTTGGCAATTTTGGACACCCTTTTGTAACCCATTTTGTACCTGTAGCACAACCCAAAATCGTTTAAGATACCTCTACAGAATTGGATTAGAACCCTAGCTCAAAAGATGATTACATGCTATGCTGAAAGAATCTTAAAATAATGCCAAGTCCAGAAAAACATAGATCGTTAGGTTACAAAAAAATAAGCCTCATTCACGTCAAGAAAACACGAAAACCTTGACATTATTTTATACAAAACTAGATGACACTGATATCCAACTTTTTCATGGTGAACATGCCCCGTGCAATTGCTAAATCCAAAATGTCAAATTAGCATTGAGGTGACAGTCGGGATCTGGTAATATGTTACACTGCTTTACTATCATATATTCTCCTGATAGCATGATTTTTATTTAATTTTGAAGCAACATTCATAAGATGAGAAAACTAGTTTTACGCAATTCTAATAGATGAACTAAGAAATTTCTTGAAACAGTAATCAACATTGACATGCTTGCAACAAAGACTCACCTTCACTACCGAAGCAAAATTATCATCCAATATAATGATGTCTGAGCTCTCTTTGGCAACTTCTGTTCCTTGGATTCCCATTGCAAGACCAATATCAGCCTACACCGCAATATAATTACAAACCAGATTATACGAACTGAAGAAAGATAAAACAACGCAAAACAACAATTCTTTAGAATACCTTATTATACCACACACTATTACATGTTCATTAGTGAAAATTGCTTGTTCCCAAGCCCAATCCAACACCGAAATGATTATCTTAATTGTCATAATCAACTCATGATTGCCCCCGGAAAGGGGTTAGATAAAATTTCATTTTCATACCACCAAATAAGCGTATTCATGTTACGACAACATTTGAAACCTAAAATTAGGCCATTGCATGACCCAATATTTTCCACAAGTTACAGAACAGGTACATAGATTTTTAGCAATCAGTAAAAGAGCAAAACCTCATGTAGTGCAGGAGCATCATTAGTACCATCTCCAGTAACAGCAACAACGTGTCCCTTCTTCCTCAATGCTTGAACAAGTAAGAGTTTGTCATTTGGCGATGACCTACCCATCACCTGCAGGTGAAATGTTAAATATAAGAGATGTCATGCGTGCCACTTGAATTAATTGCATATAGACACCAACCAAAACATTTAGGCTACCAAGTTAACTGAAATACCGAAATTTTATCAGCCACTTCCAGCCTCTGCATCTCAGACATGGCACGGAATGCCTTTCCTTCAATAAGATTTGGCTCAGTAGCATCTCCCTTTGATCCTAATATCCCGCACTCTAAAGCTATTGCTTTTGCCGTTTGAAGATTGTCTCCAGTGACCATACGTACCTATAAGATTGTTAAAAGAATATCAACCTTGTTGCAGGTGTTGACAAGATACATGGCAACTTCAGCATATAAATGCAGTACAGAGACTATGGATCCCATTTCAACAGCCATAGTTCTCCATCAAAGGTTCGGGAGCACAAACTTCCCTGGAGTGATGAAGTGTTAATAGTTAATTGACTAAGAAAAGGTATTCTGCTCTGAAACTAGATAAGTGGCATTCTAAAATAAGCACAACAAACATCGATCAGCCACCATATCAACTACACAGAAGTCCAACCCAACATGAATCCAGGTGATAGCCACTTGTACACACACTCTCATCATGCCACAAGCAGGTTCGAAGACTCTTAACAATTTGTAAAAAATGTACAAGTATCTGAGAAGAAGTGGGTCACTGGACATCGAAATGAACCGATCTCAGAAGAAGGTGGCAATATTACTGCAGGAGATCGGCATACATTTACATATATAAGCAATAAGAAGAAATGCAATGATGTATTCAAAGTCATCCAATTCATGCCACCATTACAGATATTGTCAACAACGGGGGAAAAAAAAAAAGGATAATTACATATCAACATTTGGTGTCATATGCTAGGGGAAATTACATTGTCAATTTGAATAATGGTGCAGCATAAATCTGAAATAACTAAAATATAAAGACATGACTGCAAACCCAAATGTCATGGGTGTCAATTTTTCTCATAAATCCCTACAGAGCTTATCTGATAGACACGTTAGCTTGACAAGCTTGTAAGTTCATGTGCTAATAAGCAACCCAAACCTTCTTAATTCCCCTAAGAAAAATACCAGTGTACAAATAATGAAAGCATATTTGCATGATATTTGACAGAATTTCACAATAGAGATTTTTTAAGGTCTCTTCCCATCTTGAAACCACGAGTCAAGTTGCTAAACATATCCACCTACTTCAGTTGGCCCAGAAATGTAAAAAGATATGAAGATAGAACTATTAGAAACACTAAAACGAACAATCGAATCTAAGCACGAGGTGCGGACAAAAATATGCAACAGTTTGGCAAACAAATTTCAGAACGCAGAATAGCATCTCCTTACTAATGAAAAAAGACGATATTGAAATGTAGAAGATTATAAAGAAGACGAACACGAGATTGATACGCCAAAAAAAGATACAAAGATGACATGAAAAGATTAATATGTTTCATGTCACTGTTGAAAAGAGATGGATATACCTTAACACCAGCATCAACGCACAACTGAACTGCATCTCTCACACCTGGTCGACAAGGGTCCTATATCAAAGATGCTCTCTTAGTGATGAAATACAACATATGGCAATTGTATATACGTACTTTTAAGCAAATGTATTTTACATATGGCCAGCGTCCATGCATATTTTGATGGAAACATATTTTACAAAGCAAGGTAATTTAAGGGGAGAGACAGAAAAGATTAGTGATGTTAAAAGGAAAAATAAGGAATAGAAGATAGAATACTTTCCAAGATAGGATATAAAGAATAAGATCAGGAGAAGTAAGAAGTGGTAATATGCAAAGGAGTGAAAGGCCAAATATCAAGAAGCAATCAGGCCCCAAAAGCAGGCCGAAATCATATAGTAAACCAAAATCAACCATCCAAAGTGATGTGGAAGTACTGGGTGGCTGGAAGATTGTAGTGCCATCGGATATGCTGTTTGTAAGACCCAGGTATGTTGACTAGAAGATGCTTTCTTATATTCAAGAGTACATAAATACAAGAACTTTGATATGGTCTTGAGGATATATATAGATAGCCTTCTGACCATAAAAAGAATGGAGATGAATGCTCTCTACAGAGGCATGGGAAATTATATTTACTTGATTATATCTACATAAGGTCAAAAACTGGAACGGGGAAACGATAAATCACTCAGTGATCTGAATTTACAGATGATATATATTTGTACTGCATTTAATGAAATATCTCATGCCTTCCAAGATAGGGGATGTCATCTTAGGAAGAGAGTTACCAAAGAGTAGAACAGAGAATTGATTTTCAAGATTTATTATCTTTCAAGAAAATTTAAAACCATAATCGGAGGCTGATACCGTTCATACATCATATTCAAGAGTACCATAAAAACCAGAATTTCAATATGGTCTTGAGGATATATAGTTAGCCTTCTGATCATAAATATAATGGAGATATACTCTCTACAAAGGCATGGGAAATTAGATTTACTTGATTATATCTACGTAAGGTCAAAAACTGGAACAGGGATACAATAAATCACACAGTGATCTGAATTTACAGATGACATATATTCGTACTGTATTTTAGCCCCCGTTTGAGTCCCATTTTAACAAAAAATGAGTTATGTAATAGTGAATTTTTTTTGAAGATTGTGTAATTAAAAAGTAGGAAAAAGTTCTAGGTTTACGTGTAAATTATTTTATTGAAAGAATGTGTAGTTGAACATAAGTTCAAGGAAAAATATATTTTGAGATAATGGGGCTCAAACATGGGCTTAATGAAGCATCTCATGCCTCCAAGATTGGGGGGATGTCATCTTTGGAAGAGAAAGTTACCCAAAGACAGTAAGAACGGAGAATTGATTTTTAAAGATATATTATCTTTCAAGAAAAATTAAAACCATAATCAGAGGCTGATACTATTCATACATACCTTGATACCGACAATGGCAAGTAAAATAAGGTTTTTTTCTGGTAATTGCCAATTCGCCATTTCCACATCATTAGAAGGGACCTTCTCAATCTCATATGACCTGTAGGCAATAGCAACACAGCGTAGACTTCCTGCAGCCATATCTTCTATTGCTTTGTTGAAATACGATACCTTCAAGACAATAATAAATGCACTTATAATTAATATCAAATCCAATATTTTTAAACAATGTAAATACTTGTACACTTATTTGGAAAAATCTATCTTTATCATTTAAGACTAAACACGTTGCTTTATAAATTTTCCTATATTATCAGAACCAGCTAACCTCTTCATATTTAACAAATTAGAGAAAAACAATATTTTCAAGTTTTTAAATACCCAATATTATTGAAGAACTTCCTACAGAAGGGAACAGAAAGAGGAAACATCTAGTTAACTATGAAAAGAAAATTTCAGAAAACCTTATCTTCTTCCATCTGAGCCACGCAGCCATTTGCATCCATATAATCGGTACAAGATGCAAGGATTATCTCTGCAGCCCCTTTCCAGTGTACATGAACTTCTGAATTCGACTGGAAAAAGAATTATAGATAAACACAATGAGTGGATACATGCGACCCCACCAAAATTGCACTATCAATATCTGCTACCTATATCCTACTAAAAAGAATGAACGAAACTAAATCTAATCACTTAATTATCATATTTGGCTTCATACACCTTTCGTTTTGCATCCTTTTGCTCCTACTTCTCAGGGCAAGTCCATTTATATTAGAATCAAATATAGTAGGGGAGCCAAAAGTGTAACTGCATTATAACATATGATTTATTCTGTTACCAGTTTTAGAGCGACGCCGCCTCTCTTTTTCTCTGAGTTGAATGGAAAAGCATGGATTATCAGTGACTCTGATCGAACAGCATCAAAATCCATCCCAAGCTACAGGAAACATAACAACTCAGCTAAATGAAATAGCATAAGAAAATGAAGGAATGCACTGACTCGAAAACATAATTATCTACATTACATTAACAGCCCACTGAAGAATGGCCTTTTCTGTTGGCGATCCCGAAATCTCCACAGTTTTACTACCCTGCTAAGGATCAGCAACAAGAAGTTTGAACGTTGTAGTTTTGTAATGGTCTAAAACTGATCAGATATTAATATTTTGTCAAGATGCTTGAGTTTTCAATGTAACTACGAATGCTTGACAAGATTCTAATACTACATATGCAGCTAATGTTCAGATATTCCTTTCCAACAATAACTAAATAATGGAAGTAACATTTCATACAAAACCAGGATAAACTCAACCAGCTTTGTGTAGATTTGCGATATCTACATCAATCTAATACCAACACTTTTGACAGTGTTAATTCAATACAGACGGTTCAAGCCAAAAACAAATAAATGCACATATAAAAAGGCAGACAGATGCAGCACTTCGAACAATATCTCCAATCTCTTCTTAAGACAAGAAACAAACAACTTGTGGCCAACTTCCATTTTTTCAACACAAGAATACAATTAAGATTAATAACCTGCTCATTGTCCACACATTCCCAAAATCGTGAATGGAAATTCAGAACTACCATGATATGAAGAATTTCAGAGTATATTGAGTAAGAAATTTCAGCATGCAATGAACAGTTTTCCATTTCAAAAGTCAAAATGCTTCTTGAAGTCCAGAAATTTTATCCAGCACTTCCCACTGAGGTAATAATCACCTCCGAAATTGTAGACGACCTCAACATTACAGTGATTTTATGGTGTCAGGTGCAGTAGTCTTATGCGCAAATAACTTGGGGGATTATATTGATGGTCAGAAATGGTAGTAAGTTAGGAGGTCCAGGAAACTGCTGCTACCATGCCCAAAATATCCGGCCGGTGCATGGCTGTACTAGTCAAAGATCCCACTGGCGAGTGACTAGTGACCACTCCAGAGGTAGAATATAAAGCATGCCGCCAAAGATTGCACTGACGGTGCTGCTCCGTTCTGATGCTGAGCACCTGAAGGTGTCAGCATTGCTGTCCATTAGAGGCAACAGGGCAGAAATCCACATTTTTTTCTTACTGAAGTCAAATGAAAAGCCGGTGATGAGATAAAAGTGAAGGAATGGAATGGTAATCAGGGGGTGTTGATAAAATGTTTCTTCAAGTTCATTTTCTTAAGAAACCAAGGCCTGAACCACCTTTTATTGATGTGTAGATCTAGTAAGAGAGAATCCCAAACTGTTGGGCACCAAGCCAACTTGTGAAATATACAAGTTAAACATAAGAATCTCTGAACACGCATGCTTGCACACATTCACTAACACATCAATTTGAGACAATACAAATATTACAATATAAAATTAAATGTATAGTGAATAATGAATAATTACATAAATTACAATTCCACCAATACTTAAAATAAATACAACACCACCAAAGATAAATAAAGGAAAGAATATTCTAACCTAAGAAAGGAAAAGATTATTTCCTAAATCAACTCTAATCATCCCATACAAAATATATTATAATATTATCACATCAAACGTGATTTTCTACACTCCCCTCAAGTTGGATAATAGATATTGATCATATCCAACTTGCAAATACACTCTTTGAATGTTTGTTTTTGTAGACCTTTGGTGAATACATCAGCAGTTTGTTTTCTAGTAGGGACGTATATCATGCAGATAGTTCCACTCTCAACCTTCTCCTTAGTAAAGTGTCAGTCCACCTCTACATGTTTGGTTCTATCATGTTGAACTGGGTTGAGTGAGATGCTGATAGCCGCTTTGTTATCACAATAGAGTTTAATAGGAAGTTTTATTGGAATCTGTACTTCATCCAAAAGTTTCTTTAACCATAAGCCTTCACATATTCCCTGAGCAGCTGCTCTAAACT
>CAIGRF010043046.1:1862-12123 GCA_903798235.1 Fraxinus ornus | reverse complement strand
AACTTTTTGATTTCAGGAGCAACTTTTGACTTTTCAAAAATCTTGTCAAAAGGGACCTGAAACGTATAATTGAAAAGTTGTGGATTCAATAAAATGCGTAATTAAAATTAATTTTTAATTTTGATATAAACTTTTTAACAACTTTTAAACCATCCCAAACAAGCACTAAACTAAGTTGGTCTCCACGAGTTTAATACATTTTCGTACTAAGCTCTTTTGCCCGACCTCAAGTACTTTATTGGATTTCCTTCAAACAAGTATCAACGACTATCAATTAGACCTTCAATTGCACAAGTTGAAATCTTATAACTTAACAATACTAATAACTAACCTTACTATTTTGTTTAGTGTTTGTTTACCATTTCTCGAGTATTGAGCTATCTCCAGACTCCAGGCCAGGAAACTCAACCAAAAGTGAACAACAAGACACCAACACCCCCAAAAACATAACTGGACAAATGAATAAATAAGAAAACATTAAACATACAAGGTAAAACCAAAACATAACTCTCCAAACATATATAACAACGTACTGGATAAAACAGTATATTGGTTTGGTGTCCTAAAATAGTACGAACATCAATTAAATAATACACTACAAATTCATACTCCTAACCAGCCCTGAGATCAACTTTCATCGTCCCTCGTCCGCCCCTGCTGCGAACCACCGCCTCCTCCATGAGCTAGCAGTGTCACCGCCAGCAGAATAATCTCCACCGCAGCCTGTGCATCAAGCCTGCCACCATTTGCAGCAACAAAATATCGAGCGGCCATTTTCATCCTCAAAAGAGGACAAGTTTTAAGAGGAATGGCTACCAGATAATAGACATATTTATACTTTGTATACCATGTTCACTTTACTTGTATTGACCGTAAGCATGTTTGTCTTTTATGGGTTAGAATTTTAGTGGAAACTTCTATTAATGTACAATTGCACTTTCCACTTGTGAATAGATAAGAGTATGTATACACCTTTGTTTGATAAGTTGAAACTCATAAGCCAATATTGAGCATGTTTTGCTTCACTTATTTTGTAAAATAAACATAATTTTTAAGCCGTGTTACTTGCCAAAAAGAAGACAATTTTGACTTTTAAGCTAAGCAAAACATGCTCTAAGCTTGGCCAATTAGAAATTAAATTGTTGTAGTAATCGATATGGATCCTATCCGAATGCATGAGAAGAGTATTCGAGTTGAAATGTTGTTACTAACACAAGCTACTCACAATAAAATTCAATTACTACATTCGACTGAACATGAAACACAGGATCTTAATGTTCACAAGTTAATCAAGTTAATATAGCCGAGTCTTGTGATCGGGTTTTGTTTCATTTATTAATCCATTAGAAGCAATTAATTCCATAACATTGACACCAAATTAAGATATTTAGAGTTTTCATCTAAGATCAACCATCAATTAGTGTATGATCATATTTAAATGGTAATACCTATGGACAAACAATAAACTTATTGTTGAAGCAATATTGATAAATTGTATTCTCCGCTGACTCAATATATGCCGGAACACAACTTTGGGCAGCTGCTAATCTAAACCTTAACATCCAAGATTTCTTATGTCTGCAACAAAGCTTTTCTTTGTTTAAAACGAAGCAGTACAAACTTGGAATTTTCACCCCATCGATGGGCTGCGGAACCACACTTATTAAGTATTATTTGGCATAAAATAGCTCCAGCAATGCTAGGTTAGGGTTAAATTCCACTGGCATTCCTAGATTCAAAGGCTGGAATTTGTTTTTTTTATTAAATTTGAGCGACCTGATTAATACGACAAACAATTTTTTTTTAACACGTCCTCTTCCTTAAACCTAATACGGCCTATGTTTTCCTTACTAAGAGAGTGTTTGGTGTAGATTAAAATCAGATTTTAAGTTGATTGTGATAGAAATTTTTGAAATATGTGGTTGAAAAGATGTGGGACCCATGAAAAATGTGGTTGATGTTGATTGTTTGACTTTGACTTAGATTAAAATGTGGCCCAAACACCTGTTGAGTCCCTTACCTTGGGGAGGAGGAGGTTTGCCTTAGAAATTTTGTCAAATCTTGTGATATAAATTTTAATACACATATGTTATTATTGACCCTTTTCCTAGTTGTGTCTATCGAATCTATTGTACTAAACATGTTCGGCATGTTCGTGCTTGTAATATCAAGAAAATGCATTTTCTACACCATTTGTTGTGCTGAAAACTGGGATCTTTGAAGATTATGGTTTCAAATTTAATTATGAAACAATATAAAGGGAAAACATCATATGAATTCACACTGAGTATATAGATTGATCGCCCCCAAATTGGTTCATCAGGACAAAATTTCTAATACGGGTTTAGTTCTACAAAGCCAGAAATTTCACCGTGGAGTTTGTTACCAGTTGCAATTTGTTTCAATTGGATCACACAACTTATACGTTTCTTTCAATTTGACCATTCTGTTTATATCTTTTACCAAAACAAACATTCAAGTCAAATCGAAACAAATTTATAAAGTTAAGCGTCAAATTGAAAGAAAAATATAAGTTTGGGTGTTCAAGTTAAACAAATTGAAGTTGAGTGACCAACATCAAACAAACTTGTAAGTTGGGTGACCTCCAAGGAAATTTAGTTCTGCCCCTGCTATGCATTAGTCTTGCACATAATGTCAAAATTTTGAATTACTGATGCAAAAATTTTCCTGTCTTTTCCAATGAATTCATATGTTTCTCTAAATACAAGTAATAAAAAAAATGACAATTGAAGATAAAAGAAAACTAAATTTCGAAAACAAAATACCCTTTTCTCCTGATTAGATGAAAATAATATGTCAGTAGATTATAAAAAAAAAAAAAAAACTCACCCTCTATCGTTAGCAAAAGGAACATACATAAAAAAACTGAGATGATCCATAATATAAGCTATATGTAACTGCTCTAGGATGATGAACTTCTAAACGTCTCTTCCACCTCCACGCGTGTTCTGCTTGTCTGAGTTTTCGTAAATCAGCACGACTGAGCTGTACATTATGTATTTGTTTTGGGTTTGTCCTCTGCAGAATGACATGTCCAGCATACATACTCAAGAATCAAACTCATGGAGAAGTGCAGATGTTTATGATAAGATTAAACTCTTAAGATTATCTCACAGTGTAAGGAGGTTTAAACATCCAGCAGAATGATATTCGTTACAATGCAAACAACGAAAAATCTGGATTTTTTGCAAATGATCTTAACACGTAATTGTGAATGCAAGTGGGTAAAGTTAGAGAATGGTAGCTTGTTATATGCAATCAAATCGGTTGTTTTTACTCTGTTTTTTTCTTTTCTTTTATTTTATTTTTATTTTTTTTGAGAATGGGTGAGGGTGATTTCAATAATGGCCAGTAATGAGTTATAAAGTACGTTAACAGTACGCTCCTTAAAATGTCAAATCATGCAATGAACGAGAAAGTTACAAACCTCCTGTGAAGATGAAAAGAAATTACTAAAAATCATTTTGGTTTCAAACTGATTTCAAGAGTTACTCTAAAAATGTCGCTGCATAAAAACTACCGCACATAATACTGGTAATAGTGATAAAACTAGACTTTGTTAGAAGTCATAATTGAAAACTGAAATTACGACTACTTTAGTCATAATATATACAATGAAAGGAAGAGAAGCAACTTACGTACAGACTTAGGATCTATATGTACAAAGAAACTTGCAGCAACTATCAGATAGCAGAGAAGGAGCATCAGTCCTTTGAAGTAATTCGACGTTCCCTCCTGCAGGCATGAAAATAATTAGGGAAAGATAAGACTGTTCAACTTCTTATTTTATTTGTCCACATTATCTAATCCACATTATCAAATATGTCAACACGAGAAAAGGGCAGTACTCTCGTTGACAAACAACTGAGAAACATGTATCTCGGGAGCTCACCTGCAGCATGAAGGCCACTACGAGAACAGTCATAAAGAGTGTAGCAGTCTCGAAAAGTTGAAAATTCAAGTCCATAGGACGCCCCATGATCCATCCAACTACCACACAGAAGGGGATCTGTAATTATTGCAACAACTAACTATTAGGGGTAATCATAGAGCAAAGTGGAATAACTAACAAAACAAACAAAACAAAAGAGATGTGTAAGAAGCAACATAAAATACAGACATAATTTTACAACACTGCCATTATTGGTACTCTACTTTATGAAGCAAAGAGTGATCTTCTAAAGGTTTGAACTAGTGTTTCTCCACAGATTCTAGTTGTAGATGGTGGTGAAAAGATGGGGAAGGATAAGGTCAAGCTGAAAACTGCTTGAAGGTACCCAAAATTACAAATTATAGAGAGACAGAGAGAATGGGGGGCATGCAAGTGGAATTAAATGACTTGTGAAACATAATAGCAATAACGAAATTCTGAAAGTAAAGTACTGCCAAGAAATCCACATTCATGCCGTCATTGTACGCCTAAAGAAGGGCATTATATTAATATATTTTTTTAACAGGAAATTATCTTATTATGAAAAAATAAAGGTCATATGAATACTTAGATGAATGTGCTGTGCCATTCACCTACATATTACTCAATGGAATCTAATTGAAGTATTCCGGATGCATAAGCTTTCAATCACTTGATCATAAAGGGAAAAGTGATAATTGTCATTACAAGTATTAGCACGTTTTCCAATCATTTATCTCGCACAGAAACAATAACTATAAGACAACCATTCATGCACCATCTTGTATGCATATGAAGGAAGTTTTGTAGCACCAAGCCAAGAATTGGTTGACCAAAGATCTAACAAATGGGCACCACAAACACAAAAGCGTTTGGGTTGGAGAACATTGATTTGACAGTCCACCAGAACTGCGATCTATAGTTAAATAACTGCAATTCGGTTCAATATTATAACATGTTGCTTTTAGAACGGTGGGAAAAAGTTATCCTTGCTTTATACCACACAGGCAGTTGAGCCTATTTAGCGTGCCTGGGGAAAGCAAGAATCAGGTAAAATGATTAAAATTTAAGCTGTAAACCTCAGATTCTAAGAATTGCCAAATGGCAGTATGCATATTTACTTATCAAAACATACCCCAAACATGGCTATTTGAGTTGACGAGCCTATTGCCACTCCCAAAGAAATGTCCTGATCATGAACAGACTAATTAAAAACCATGATCTAACCCATATCTGTGATATAAAATACAGCAAACACATACAAGTTTGTCTTTCACTGCAAACATAATAGCGCCAGCATGTTCTGCAGCATTCCCAACAATCGGTAGCAGTATAACACTTATAAATGCCACTGGAATGTTCATTGCAGCAGATGCCCCCTGAAAAATAACCATATTACCATAAGAGTGCATCACCTGGATGACATTTGATTCTCCTCGTACCCCATAGCTGACATAACAATATCTTGCTAAGAAGATTTTGGGGGGCCCACATATGGAAGAGAGAGAGAGATATTATTGCTGTTGGAAAAAAATTCCAGTGCAACAAAACAAAAATACAAGTTGCTCAATGATAGATTAAGAGGCAATTAGTGCAGACAGAACGGGGTACTTCCTTTTCCGGTGAATACCTTATGAATATTCCAAGGATAAAATCTAAGCCATCACCTACATTAACTTAATAACCAAAAGTTTACATTAAGAAAATGTTACCTCTATGGCATTAACCAGGTATTCTGACAGGACGGATATCAGAGATGTCAGTAGAAACAACCATGTAATAGATTCCCACTTTGAGATCTCTGGAGGTTCATCATCATCTGAGCCCCCATCCGTCGGAGTCCCTTCCTGAATTTGCATTGTTTTCCAGTTAAAACCAACTATAAACAAAATCCAGTATGTTTAAAAGACAACTGTAAGTGAACCTCAAAAAAGTTAAAAGACAATAAAAATTAAATTCAGATTCATGATGTATAACACCCAAGTCCCCATGAAATTAAAAAGATGAGCAAGGAATGCATTTGACAATAAGGGAACAATGATAAAGTGACCAACCTCATTTATAGGGGAATAGAGGTTCTTTTCGCTCGTTAGCTGGAAAAAAAGGTATGCACCATATGCTATAAGCATAATGCAACTACTAAACCTTGACAGCACGAGCTCAGACTTGCCAAAATGCAACTCAGTGTGCGTGAAGTGGAGGACAGCTGGGAATAAGAGACACATCACTGCCATCAAGAGTAATCCCGAGTTCATCACTGCAGATGCCTAAAACATGACATAAAAAATGCTCTTGCATTTAGTTAACTATAATGTTAGAGAGTTGAACAACAGAGAAAAAATTTCATGACAGGTCATGTCACCTACCTTGTTAAACACCTGCTCCTTACTACAATGCACAATTCCACCACCAAAAAATGCACAGCCAAGTACCAACAGCATGTTCGAAAGAATTGATCCTAATAACGACTGCTGAACAACGCGTAACATGCCACTATTCATTGCATGCATCGATATTATCAACTCTGTTGCATTCCCAAATGTAGCATTTAAAAGACCCCCAACTGCATAAACAACCAACAGATACAGTTAACATGGTTTCAATGTTTTCAAATAATCTTAAACCCCAAATCCACAATAGTTGCCTCACTAACATTTGAAGATTTACCGATGCGCTCCCTTTCATCGATGCATATCAGTAAATCAATTTTTCAAAGGTATTCCTTGTGACAATAGTTGCATGTACCCTTTTAAACTTTAATTACATCTAAACTTGTCTTGAATCGCTGTGTTCTTTTCTTACACCCTACCTCTTACAACTAAATTATTCATGAGCTATTACCCCATTTCGCCGAAAACTTTTTTCTTCCATCTATAGATTATAAAGATGGCTTAACATCTACCATAAAAATGTATTTTTTTTTCCTTTTACAAATCATATCAACATAATGATCTTAACGAGGGAGGTAGAGAGCATAACAAAATTAAAGCCTGACCCTCATCTTCAACTTTCACATTTTCAAATTCAGAATAATCTTATTAAACTCCTCTAGATGAGATTTAATAGGTGAATATTCTGTCATCTGATTGTTATATAAATGTTCTTTCAAACACAATCTGCTGGAGAGGGTTTTCATCATGCATAGACTATCCAACTTAAGCCATTACTCAGCAGCCGACATTCCATAGCAACCCCATGTAGCATCTCATTCGACAGTGACAACTAAAACTACACAATCTGCCCACTCCAGGAGATTGCATTTTCCACCTTTGGGCATTGTTATTAACAAATCCTCTTTACCCTTTAGCACCTCAAACAACCTTTGTTGAACTAAAACACCACATTTTCGCAGATGTCTGCCATCAAGTTTCTCAATTTCATATTTAGTCACCACTAAAAAACAAAACCACCAAAGAACGAGGCTCAGGTACACATGTTACACAAGCCACAAGATTGGATTTGAGGTATAAAAAAATGGTTCAGTACTAGGCCTACGTCTACAGGCAGGAGCGAGGAAGAAATTTGTTACTCAACAAAGACTAGAAAAGAGTAATAGGAACTCAATTCCACTGTCATAATACTCTATAAATATTTATAACGAGTGAGAATGAGATACCAAAGCCTCGCCAAAAAAGATAGCTCCTTATGACTATCACTCAAATTAAGTTTAAATATACTGTATAGGATAACAAAGGGGATGACTAACTAATAGACTTATGATGTGAGAAAATATAAATCATAACTGATGTAAATGTAGAGATTCTAAGTCTGATAAATAATGGTTTAAATTAGATGAAATTGAAGGTGTTTGAAGAATTGATAAATCATAATGAGGATTTGAACAAGTTGAAGAAAAACCTGTGGGTCCAGTGTAGAAAGACAGCTGCCTACATTAAGGGAAAAAACAATAATCATTTCGATTTATCATCAATCAATCCAACAAAAAGCAAAAAAAAATGAATAAAGGTCTGTATTGTGCTAAACTAAGTACAAGCAATAATGCAAACAAAAGCCACTCTATATAAATCGATATTCCTCTTGAAAAGGAAAAAAATAATACTTCATCATTGTTTGGTATCCTTGAGAAAGTTCCTTTGCTCACAAGTCTCTGTTCCTTAATAGTAAAATAGATCTTTCACTCCTCCTTAGTTGAACAATGACAAACAATCATTTGCAAAAAAAAGGAGTAAATTGGTCGACGTGTATATTAATTGTCATATATATGCCTCTAGACCGTATATATTAATTGTCATACATATGCCTCTAGACCTATCTTTCTGCTGATGCCACACATTTATATTTGATGTTTAGAATCTTACTCTGTAGCCCAGCCCAAACGTTCTGCCAGTGGAATGATGCCTAATAAGCTTAGAAAGAATACCCATCCCTGAAAGCATATGAGAAATACACCAGATAAAGAAATGCATCTTGTATGTCAAAAGAAGTTGCGTCCAGAAGAAAATTGAAACTCACGTGATGATTTGTTAATTTATCAACTACTATTGCTAAAGGGCCACAAGATACCAGCAAGTTCAATTTGCTGGAAAACAAAACGATCTTAATACTGTTAAGTGTGCTATTTAATATATATTTACAACCAAACTCTTCCGTTCCAAAATCAAAGAAAGATCTGTGAGGAGCTACATCCAGAGAACGTGTTTTTATATCCGATGGCTGAGGGCTGACTAGGCTTTCATCTTCAAGCTCTACTGATCTTCCGTCTATCGGTCCCATCTGTTGAACCATTCTTTTCATCATATATCATTAAACAGAGATTCCATATTCCAAAGTATTAAAAAAATCAATAAATCTGCATTACCACCAACTATCTCTAACTTATTGAGCCATAAAATATCTGAGAAATGGTTTTGTTATCAATTATTATCACAGTTATCGATCACGGCTGATTGTGGACTCAAACTGGTTTATGAATATTTAAGGCAATTGGGAACCCAGTGAACTAAACTTTTCTTGATATATAACGAATGGTGAAACAAAAGAGTAATGGGTATCTATCGTAAGCATTTCAAGTTGATATAAACTATAAAGGATCACCCATCAGAATTACACAGAACAATAGTGTGTAGGTAGAACTTTGCAATACAAAGGAAATTATAATACGTTAGTTGCCATATGACACACTCAGGTAATTTTTCACCCAGTTGCTATTGATTAAACATTAGATGCCATATGCCGTACTCAGTTAAATAATATTTACTCAGTATTCAGTATCTGCCTGCTGGGAAGAAGGGGAAATCACTGAAGGGAAAACATAAATTATTTTTAGAAAATACCTCAATATGAGAGTTGATCCCTGCCATGTGTGAATGGTTATTAGCCATCCACTACAATTGCTTTTGCAAATAGAGAAAAACAAACCGCGTTGCCATTTCCAAACAAGGGCATAACGACTCCACCGCCCAATCGCCACGCAACCGCCGAGAAAATTATTCAAAAACCTAAATCTTAACAAATTACAAAAAAATGTAAATCAATCTTGAATTATAACATAAGCAAAAGGACCTAAATCTTCAAAAACTAATATCATAAATTATAAAGATAACGGTTTTAAAATCTTGAAAATAACGAAACAAAAAAAAAATGAAGAATCAACCCACTTCGATTTCCCCAAGAATTCCGCCCTGACCCACAAAAGACAATCAGATAAGGTGGTTTAGGGAGAAAGTCTTACCTATTGACTGTTGCTACATACCCATATGGTGATTCGCATGATGGCAAATTTGTCAAACAGTAGGAAGAAAGTAGAGTTTTAACGGCTGGATAATCAAACCATCGTAAAATTCGTCGAAATTTCTTGCCTATGTTTTCACATGCGTCTGTTTCTTTGAATTGAATATTTTCTTTCTTTGTTATTTGGGCGAGATTTGCGCAGGAGAAGTGAAGGAAGGGATGGCATACGCGGAAAGAGACAGTTAAATTAGTTATTCTCATTCAGGTTCAATCTTATTCAGCAATTCATAAAAGTATTAAAATATTTCTTTCTTGTTGAATAAAACCTACAATTTGTTACACTAAGAGTCCGTTTGATTGCAAGGGTGGAAAATGGGTGAAAATATTTTACAGGAAAAATGGGTGAAAAGAAAATATTTTTCTCAAATAATGATTGTCAAACCAGGGGCGGACCCACGAAGGGCCCAGCGGGGGCGGCCGCCCCCACTGAAAAAAAAAAACCAAAAAAACAGATTTTTAGCTTATTTTCTATTTCGAATGAAGCCAGTATCTGGTAAAACTCATGTTTTGTATGTAATCTTTTTCTCTTTAATCTTGTTACATATTCTTCAATCTCATAGAGTTGGATGGTTAAATTTC
>CAIGRF010042963.1:20865-32792 GCA_903798235.1 Fraxinus ornus | reverse complement strand
TTCTGAAATAGTAGATTAATAGATAATGTGTGGTTGAAAAAGAAAGAAAAGTTATTGATGTGATGGAAAATATTATTTTATTGAAGAATGTGTGGTTGAAAATGAGTAGAAGAATGAGAATGAAAATTTTAATTTGACTCAAACATGGGCTGAATATGAAACAAATAACCACTAAAATCGAGCTGCAGTACACTGCACAATTTATCGATAACTACCTTATTAAAAATAGCATAATGTAAATGAACAAATTTTATTCTCGTAACGATATTATCTAATAACATTTATAATAGACTTATATATGTTGTTAATGTTGTGAGGGAACTCAATAATTAAAAGTAATAATTTTTTTATGCATACACCAAAGTGGGTCTATGTAGTTTGCAGTTGCAGCTATATAACCTCGTTTATTAATCCATTTCAAAATATTCGAAGTTAAAGATATAACACCACCATATTTTTCTAAATCGACAATCAATAGTTTCTTTGTATGAAGAAAATATTCTATTGTATCTGAAGGAAGAGTGTTTCGACTTACCCCAACGTACCTCAGTTAAAGATATTCTATCACGTACTAGACGAAATGTTGGTTGACCGCTATTGCTAGAGACAACTCATCAGCGGCAACGAACTTCACCATTCCCGTCCGAGCTTTCTCCTCTGAATACATCCACGTAGAAAGTGGCGTAGTAGTAGAACCGGTGCCTGGACTACCAAATTGAAGTTGCTTTTGACCGACAGAAAGAAGCCCATATTTGGCTGCACATGCTTTGTAGTAACGATTGAGGCGAATGGTTCCAATGCCTTTTTTCCATGCCAATCGTTGTTGACAGTATTTACATATTGCTTTAGATTCTGCAATCTGCAACTCCATCGACCATACGACCAGTNCCAATGCCTTTTTTCCATGCCAATCGTTGTTGACAGTATTTACATATTGCTTTAGATTCTGCAATCTGCAACTCCATCGACCATACGACCAGTTTGAATCAATTTAAAATGATCCCAACATTTTGCCTGTTTTTTCGTCTTTCGCTTTCCTCTTACATCGAGAATATCTAATTCATGTTCATCCTCCCATTCCGCTTCTAAAATATTAACGTCACCCAAAGCAATTGGATTACTACTTCCATGAGCATTGAAATCCGAAATATTTTTGGGAATCAGTACTTCGTTTAGATCGGCGAAATTCATTTCAAAATTGACTTTGCGGCGTGATAGGTGATTCACCTTTGATACCGAACAATTCTTCAACAAATGAGTGTGGATTCATTTGTGAATTGTGATGAAATGTATAAGTAATAAATCAATAGTTGAAAGAAAGTTGATGTGTAAGATTGTGATTGTAAATTTGTAGTATGATAATTAATATTGAATGTAAAAGTAGAATTGAGAAATGAATGTAGTAGTGTAGTAGATAGATTCTAGAATCAAGAACGTAAAAGAAAGTAGAGATTGAGAGTTGTGTGAAAAAAAAATTGGGAATGGGAGGGGTATTTATAGGGAAAAAAAGAAGGGAATTTTTTTTTTTTAAAAAATAAAAGTGGCCGTTCTAGCCACTTTTAAAGTTCAATTCAGTGACTGTTGCAACTCTGAACAATGATCGTTTCGATCACTGTTCAAAGATGAGCCATGAGCCTGAGCTAGATGCTCAAGCTCGTGGACGAACTGAGCGAGCGAGTCGGCTCGACTCGGCTCGTGTTCAGGCTCATCATTTGACGAGCTCGAGCCGCCCCCGAGCCGACTTTCAACGAGTTGAGAGGTCTAGCCGCTCGACTCGTTTGCCACCACTAATGTTATATATATTTCACTATCACATGTAAATAAATAAAAAAATAGTAAAACTTGAATTCAAAACTTTTCTTTTCTACGATTCAATGTCAACCATTTCATATAAATTAAATTACTCTATAGTATATGACCAATAATATAGGATCTAGTATAAACTATTAAAAAATTGATCATGCTTAAGTAATATACTCTAAGTCCCTTATTAAAATTAAAATATGATTTTAATCTTAAGTCAAAGTCAACAATTAATTTTAATCACAAATTTCTTGGAACCTAAAATTTTTCAATTACACATTTAATCAACTTTTATCATGGGTTAAATAAAATCTAAAAACAATAAAATTAGGATTTTTTAAGTTTCAAGTGCTTTTAAGAAATTTGATTGGCCAAGAATTGAAGTGGCCGCCATATAGCCTCCCATGCATGGATCCCAATGCACTCGACTGACCACCTAAATCGACCATCATTGCCGATCGAATCACGCTGTTGATCAACCCCATCCGTCGGTCTAGACTCACACCACCTCCTCTT
This sequence comes from Fraxinus ornus, assembly GCA_903798235.1. Taxonomy (NCBI): domain Eukaryota; kingdom Viridiplantae; phylum Streptophyta; class Magnoliopsida; order Lamiales; family Oleaceae; genus Fraxinus; species Fraxinus ornus. Next base: position 30,473 of record CAIGRF010042963.1, on the reverse strand, counting down.
GAACTTGCACCATTAAATAAACTTGGGATTCACAAAGGACGAATCAAGAGGCCATTAAATTGGCCCTAATTGGTGGGGTTCTTGTCGAAAAACCACAAGCATGATGATCATTAGACCTTGCAAACATCACCACCATGTGTCCTCAACTAATTGACATTATTTTGCCTCGGAAGCTCAATTGTTAAGGGTTAAGTATGACCCAACATGCATGCAACTCAATGTCCTTAACTCAGACCTTTCTAGTGGGACCTATCAATAACATGCTCATTGTTGTCAAACAATCGCGCTATGTGTACAGTTTTCTTGACACCGTCCATGACAAGATGACGTGGCGATTGGTAAAAAAATTTGAAAACTGACAAATTTCAAAAGAAAGACCAATGGGTCATATTTTAAAATCGGCCCATTCATTACATTAACCTAACCGGTGCCAAACCTCTTTCCCCCAAATTCACACGCTGTTCACCGTCACCTTACTTTTGTGACACTTTTGTTCATAAACCAGTCGTGTAAAAGTTTATATTCATTTTCGACGACGTCTTCTTTGGCGAAATCTGCAACTAAGTTAGTGTTAAGTTTTTTGTTTTGGTAATTTGGGTGTGTTAATGGGGTTTTGAGGGTTGTAATAACTCCGACGATAATAATATGTTATTTCAACTTTTACAATGAACAATTTATGTCTAGAATCAACTGTTGAAGAAGCGAGAAATTTGGTTCACATTGGCGTGACTCTATCAACAACTACCCTATACTGGTTTAAGGCTGAAAAGGTAACAGAGTAGTGTTTAATATCCATTCCCCAAAAATTGACCGTGTACATGGAAGATTTCTTTATAATGATTGAATTTGAGGAAATTAGAAGTACAATTTCTCATTTTTTGGCCGTTTTAAGCATAGTTATTTATGTTCTTGTGAGAAAGTTTTTTAATGCTGCAAAATATTTCATCTCATTTTACAGTGGAAATCCTAAAACATGTTGTTGGATGTTGATGAGAAAATTCATTGTGAGATAATTTGTAACATTTTAGATTAATGTGGCTGGTTCACATCTTAGAATGGCGGGAAAGAATCATGGATTGTGTCATAGCTATAGGTGTAAGGGGCACTTCTTTGCGGATTGCCCGAAGAAATGCTTATGCCTATGGGGCAAACGTGCATTCGTAAAGTGTTTTGAGGTGGAGAAGGAGAATAAGAATAAGAACGAAGGTATTTTGTTCAACTGTTGCGGTGGCAAATGCGGATTTTGGGAATGGGTTGGAGAAGGTGAATCAAGTATAGCTAGTGTGACGTCAACTAATGCTGCGACAGACGAATCAGTTGCAGATGTTACTGACATGTTCGAATCGAGGCTTCGTTTAAATGATGAACAAGAATTAAAATTTTCTGTAAACGTGACAATCCACAAGAGTAAAGTAAGTGCGGAAGTCGTAACAAAGGGAAGGCCTCGACTTGAGTATTATGTATTTGCGGTACTTGTTATCTAACTTTTGAAGACGTTGCACTTTTATAGTGTTAACTATGTAAGAATGTAAAAATATTGTCAATGTCTTGATCATTTCTTTTGTAATTATTATATGATTTGATTGAGGTTTCCACTAACTGCTAATTGAAGGTAAAAAATTTGCTTACCTAGGAATACATTATAGCACTTGCCATTGGTTACATTATAGCGACAACATTACCGAACTCCTTATATGCTTGCCTACACCTATTATCTGGCCAAAAAAATTCTTCAGTCTGGACTCTTCATTCAAATCCATACTAAAGTAAAACCCCGAGCACCTTGCTTGTATATTCGAAAAGTAGGATTGTATTGCTGCGGTGTCTCCTTCGCCAAGTCTTAATTGTCTCAATTGTTCAACATAATTTTGACAATCCTTTTTCAAGCAAGTCATGTTTTCATATCCACCCGCTTCAACGACTCAGAGTTGTAACTTTTGTGCAAAGGAATACACGTCATATCGTTCACTTCAAGCCGTCATTTCACATGTGCACTCAGTTCTCGGTTACATCTATACAACCTCGATTTCGAAGAACTTGTTTTATGATTATGTTCAAGATGGATAGTGTTAATTCTCCAAATTCCATACACATCACAAGATGCAGTTAGCCTGACCTTACAACCCATTTGAATGGTTGGTTAGGGTTTCAAAGAACCGCTCGTATTACTTGTTATGCGACCTTCACGTCTACATGTCAATATAACATATCTCATAACCCCATCGACATCCTTTTTTGAATTTTGTTTTCGAACTGGAATACCTACGTCGTAGGCATATCTTTTATAAAAATCGAACATTTCATTTTCATCCTTGAACTTCATTAACCTCAAGTACAATCACACCATCTACTCTTGATATATCATCATCCAATATGTTTAAATTGTCCATCACATTGTTATTTTCAGTTTCTATCAAATTCTCATCACCAAAATCTTTCACAATTTATTTCTCTGCAACAAGTTAACAATTCAAGTATCATAAACTCATTCTAGATTTATACAAGATGATGCTTCACAGTTAAGTACAATATTATAGCCACCCATTTGGAAAGATGAGCTTACGAATAATAGCATACATTAACGTTCGGAACCAAACAGGATATTCTATCAAATTTTCGCAAACCAGATCTTCCACATTACAAAATGCCACTATCGAACTGACTTTTATTACTCTTCGATTTCTGCAAAAAATATTGACATATTTTATCTGCCATTATTTTGATCCAAACCAACTAAAGACATAGAATAACTGCAAATAAAACATTATCCGAAATATTTAAACTAAACCAACTAAATACATAGACTAAATGTATCAAAGCAAAGAACACATTTTTACAAATGGATAATACCTTTGTCCGGCATGATTTTGACCAGTTGAATATTGAGGCAATTTATTCAATGGTTTTGCACCATGAGAGAGTTTCAATTCCTACAAGTTCATGTGTGTCTGAAAGGCTTCGACCGATTTTGTTGCACGATTATCTGCGTGTTGAGATTTTACATTTCGATTTGGGGGCTGTACATTACAAGGGGAAGAAAATGAGGTAAAGTTTTATGATTTGGTATATTTCTATTTGGGCCGGTTTTACCCATTCATATGGCGCGGGTTTGGTTTTGAAAATGACGTGGTTTTTTTAAATTTTTTTAGCCACGTCCTTTTGTCAAATGGAGTGTATGGGGTAATGTACAAATGTCATAATTGGTCGTCGAAAGACCTTCGCCTGTACTAGGAGTTGCTAGTTCAATAGGAAATTAGACCTTGTGAATCGAGCCGCATTGCGTTGCATTTAACTCGACTTGCACCTACCCCGAGGTACCATATACAACTGCTTCAAGTGCTGCCCATCCTATTCTGACATGAAAATCGATGGGCCCCACCAATTAAGATCCTCACATACATGGCATGAATGGAGAAGTGATGCGTTAACCTCACTTAAATACATCTTTATGCAGACATACTTCTGCTTTAGATCCATCCCGATTATCTATTGTCCCTAAAAGGCTCATTCTATACTTAGTTGAGTCCATAAGACTTATTTTCGATCAATAGACCATTTCTCAAATTGATTAGAGTTTGAGAAATCCTTTGTTTACATACTAAAAGCCTTGACTCATTCTATTTGTTATAGGTTTGTGATTAAAGAACATACTTTACACTTCCAGGAGCAAACTATTGTACTATCTACCGAATTATGTTGCAATATTGACTAAGTCATTCAAGTTTACACTTGTTGGCAAATTTACACTTCAGAAACCATGGTGAAGGTACGCAAATCAATTCAAAAGTTTGGCTTTTGTGGTGCCTTTAGGTTAGGATCGATATATTACAAACATATATTAATTCACCTAACACATGTGGATAACTATAGTCGGCTTTTCTTAAATCTTTCTTGGTCTATTGATGGATCCCCAATAACGGTATTGAAGTAGACTTCTGATTCCCATCTTGACTCGAAACTCCTATATAAATTTCTTTCTCATTATTGCATGTTCATCTGCAAGCTAATGATTTTTGTTTGCCTTGAATAAGACTATTAGGGAGCTTTTGCAGATTGATTAGGCCACCCCGAATTTGCTTAGGCCTGGGTTTGTGTGGAGGTTAATTTGGAGCATAAGTTCCCAAATAAGGTTTGGATTGATTGTAGTGAATATTATATCTTTTTGCAGCCATGTGTTTATTAGAAGTTACTTGTATTTTGTATCAAGTCTAGATGTGAGGGTTACCCCGTAGTTTAGTGAAAGGATAAAATTCCTCCTATTTTTCCCTTGGCTATTGATAAGGGTATTTTTACACGTTTATTTAGGTTCACAAACATGAAGTATTGTTGATAAAATGGAAAAATATAGCTTAATTCGTTTAGTTTGTGCTTGCAGGACAATAATGATGAGTGTGATGACAATTAGAAGAAAAATGGAGAAAAAAGACCAAAATGAAGGAAAACTAAAGTTCAGGGACTAAAATATAAATAGCCAAAAGATGACATGGAGGAGAAATTGAAGAGGCAAAGATGGCAACATCAAATTGAGCATGAAAATTATGCTTTAGAAGGAGAAAAATGGGAAAAGGGGTCGAGAAGTTCATAAACTGAGTTCAAGTACTAAATTGCAAAAAAGGTGGAAATGGCTAACATTATGCGGTCACATAGTGTTCCATGCCTTGCGATCGCATACAAGCAACCAGGGAATTCAAAAGGGCAAATGAAGCATTCTATGCAACCACATAGAATCTTTCTATGCTGTTGCATAGATGAAAAAAATGGCGAAAATCTGGGTTTCCTATTTTGATTCCAACTCTTATGAAAATATGATTTAGGTCATGTATATAACCTAAAAACTACAGGGAACGAAGGTTACACCACTTTAGAGAGAAAAAGTCATTGAAAAGAAGGAAGAAGGCATAACCAAAAGATTTTCACTCGAAGATCGAAGATTTCAAGATTGATATTCAAGTTTTTGGGTGATATCATTTCCTAAACAATTTTCTTGTTCTTTAATTTTATCTATACTAGGCTAAACTTTAATTTTATCTATACTAGGCTAAACTTTAATTGTATTATGAGAACGATGATCCTCGTTATGTGAATGATTAATTCCTTATTTTACAATTTTGACATTAAGACATGAATATTATATGTTAAATGATTTATATACACTTGTCTCTATAATTAAATGCATGTGATTATGTAAGTATGTACGATCTATTTCATATATTCGAAAGAAGGGAATTAGATTCAATATGGTATAAATCATCGTAAGGTCCGATAGGGAATAGAAATATACAGCTATGCTTTACGTAAATCTTTAAGTGTTTACAAAATGTCATGCATTTTCATATATTGCATTTGTCATAGAAATATAATCAAACGGTATGCGAGAATANAATCATTCATCATGTTATCAAATTGTGAAATAGGGGTTAAAAGGGAACTTTGTTGGTGATTCGGGATCCTAGTGCACTTTTCATACATTAATTTCTTTAAACTTTTGCATTCAAAATCTTTTGCATTTATTTAGTAACCTTAGTTTAAATTACATTTTAGTCATAGTTTAATTATAAAATTCAAATAATCATTCATCTTGAGTTAAATAGATTCGGTTAAGGTCTTAGTAATAGAAATCAAATTACATCAATCCTCGTGGGTCGATATTCGAAATTTTACAATTTCCACTTTATTACTTGTCAACGAACCGTGGACTTGCGGTGATTTACAAAGCTAACATATTTTCGTCAACATCTATTGATCTTTTCCAACCGTCTATCGTGCCTCCTATTAGTGCTACTACTTCTTAGTTGAGTTGATAAGAGTAAGGATAAGGAGTTTATAACAGAACCTCCTAAGTTGTGGGTCCCAGTTACTAGGGTTACTTTTGTGCATCAGTAGGCTATCTCTTCGCTGGTACCTATCTTAGCTCTTGTCCAACACATGCTATTCCAGTTATTGAGACTGCTTCGGTACATATACTGATCAATGTTGTTCCTTCAGTAGCGCTCTCTTAGACGATTGTTGTTTGGATTATCCTTGATGTGTAAATTCGCTGAATGTCATTAGATTGATCTAGATTATAAGTTAGTTCGACCTTATGTGCGGAATTACGCTAATTAAAGCAACATGTCACTTTTAATTAGTTTCTATATGGTTAAGCATAAAATCCAATTTCCGTAAATTGAATTACCGCAGTTTTAATATTTGGAAAAAAATAAATAACACAAAGTTTGATGACTGAGAAACCCAATTTGGTAAAAACTCTAGGACCAAGCCAGTTACTTCTACTATAGACAATGTCGATTACAGTTCAATTCCAAACTAGTTCCACTAGTTATTGTAAACCCTACGACTCCAAGATCTAGTGCTCATTACAGCCTTACAATCTGCTACCGTAGATATTGTCCAGCTAACTCCACTAGACCTCCTGATCTACCTCATGTAGCTTCCAAGATATGCTGTCTCAGTCTCACAATCTTCTGCACACGTCTCTTCTAAGTGGATACCCAGGAATCACCTATTCTTATTTTTCTTCCTGATCTCGAATCCCTTACTCAAATTTTTAAGGAAGTCAAGTGTTTTGGATTAGAACCTCTGGTATTTTCCAAAAGCAGGTTGCCGGATCACAAGAATAATATGTTTGGTTTCACCAAAGAATTATGCTCTTGGATCTCTCAAAATATGATGTGGATGTGTTAAGTAATGAAAGTACAATGGAACAACCTTATGAAATTCATCCCAGATATCTTTGTTTTAGATTAGTACCTCTGATGTTTTCCAAAACCAGGTTGTTGGATCACAAGAATAATATGTTTGTTTTCACCAAAGAATTATGCTCTTGGATCTCTCAAAATTTGATGTGGATGTGTTATGCAATGAAAGTACAATGAAACAACCTTCTGAAATTCGTCCAAGACATTTTGTATTATAGTTGGGGACATTTAGATGTTATGGGCCATGTAAAATTCTTCAAAATCACAAATTAGGTCTGGCTGCTTAAATACGTCGCTCGAGTGACAACGAGGCGAAAGGCAGACGACGACTCTTCTATTTCTTGCGCTCGAGCGTGAGTTAGGAAAACAGCTAGCGAAATCCCGGCACCGTGTTTTTCTTGTTTTCAACCTCTAACCTTAACGTAACTCATCTATACAAAATTGCATCCAAGTTCCTGACTTTTTACTAGTGTTCATACAGGAAATCAAAAACTCATGAACACAAATAAGAATGCTAGTTTGAGACATGACATTAATGTCAATCAAAACACAAACCGAAATATTAACATCACAAAATACCAAAACTCAAACAGCTATGCATATGATATGCAATGCACATTCCCCCCTACTGTAAACTCTCAATATTTATATGAAATAGACAAATGTATCTATATCTCTCCCTAACGACCCCTCAGACATAAAATTCAAATCTCAATTTCATTCAATGCTCCCATGTGTATATTCTCTCTAATCTCCCCCTTTTTGTCACGAATGACGAAGGGAGCAATTTCAAATTCAATTTTAACCATAAATATACAATAATCCAAAAAATAGTTGATAGTATGCACAACCACATACTCAGTTTAGGTCAGAATGGAGTAAATTGTATAAGTTACTCATGAGTGTAAAATGACACTAATCCAATACAAACAGAACCCCAAACCTTAATTTTGTGAGAAGGGACATACTAAACATCACTGCCAATAAGTGTATTCTCATACTAATGAAAGTCAAATCACACCTATAAATTAATGCTCCTATATATATATATCAATTTTTTTTTATAAATTTGAGCATATATAATTTTTCACATGTTTCAAGCTCATCATATTTTTCACATCTTCCATATTTTCCAAGCTCGTCAATTTTTCATCTTAAAGTGCAGGTCCTTCTCCATTTAACAACTAAGATGACCCATGTAGTGAGCTTTTGACCGGTTAACCCAAGTTAGTTGACCACATGCACCAAGTTTTGAGACATCCCGCAGGCTTAATTGCTCGAGTCAAATAGCCTCGAAGAAGAACATTAAGATATTGAGCTTATTAGGGGATATACTTAGGCTTATGTCTACTAAAAGTGGTCAATTCACGTTCAAAGTCAACTTACCAACAAGTGACTGCCACCCCAAATCTCATACATGCGGTTAAGTCTCACTTACAATATCATAATATGTGCAGTGCAGATGGTACATGAAAACACCTATACTAATTACTCCACATCAACTCAAGCAAGTAATGAAAACTAAGCTACACCCTATCAATTATGTCCATACACGATCACAACATGCAAGTTTAAGAATGTCATATATTATGTTGTATTAAAGCTACCATTTCCATTTATTTTTTTTCAATTTTTCAATTTTTTTTTAAATTTTTTTTGTTTTTTTTTTGTTTTTATTTTTTTTAAATGAATGCACCACACACAAAACAAAACAAACCAAAACAAAAATCAAATACACAAACCAAACAAAACGTGCATGTGCCAGTGCAAACATGACTAAAATGCACATGCATGAAACTAAATAAAAAACAAACAAATAAATGCAATGCATGCAAAGTCAATAACACATAACAATTAAGTACACCCATGCACCAAAAGTACCTAATCAACTGGGTATATGAGTGTTCTTACCTTTAAGAGCATTGTGATCTATATCAATATTTTTAAGATCAACCTTTTTCACCTAAACTTGCTTAGTATGAGAACGATTCCTAAACAATTGTGACACCAACTTGATCAAACGACTCACTTGATTAGTAAGGAATCCAATCTGACCTACAAACTCCTAATTTCTATTTCTATTAAAGCTCTTGATTCTTTGTCTATTCAAGAATTGATGACATTTAGGGCATATGTGTCCTAACTCATCGCAGTAAAAGCAGGTCTAGACAAACCTGGACCAATGTTATGTGGACGCTTACGTCTATTCCTAGGTCGACGGGTCCTATGCTGTCTAGTAGGCATCTATTTAACAATTCCCTTATCCTTAAGATCGGAGTTAGGCACATGTTTGGCCTGGTCAGTAACAAGGACAAATGTGGTCTTAGAAGTAATAGTACTGTTTTCCTTATAACTTAGACCTCTCTTATTTTCAGTCGACTTGTCCATTTCTAAAATGTTATCTAACTTTTCAGAACCACTAGAGAAGGCAAGCAATTGAGACTTGGAATATTCTAGATCGCACAGAAAGTTCTTAACCTGGATTTCTAAGGTCTCTTTCTCAGTGGTCAACTCGCTGACTCTCCTAGAGGACTTCTCATGCTCACTGGTAAGGTTCTTAACCTGAGTCTCTAAAGTTTCATTCATGGATTTCACTTCACTCAGGATTGAAGTAGATTCCTTAATGTGCGCTACTAACTTCTCATTTTCCAATTCAAGTTCCTTATTCTTCGCACTAAAGATTTTATTTTTAGTAAGAATCTTAAGACTCTCCTCATACATCTTATCATAAGCCTAATGAATATCTCCCTCACTATCAGAATCTTTCTCACTATCAGAATCTTCTTCAGAATTCTCAATGCTACTTATGCTCTCAGCATTCTCACTCCTCTTATCAGATCCATTCTTAATTCTCGTAGTAAAGGCAATATATTTTCCACTTTCCTCACGAGTGGATTTCTCACTCTGATT